>RRYC01000069.1:0-104542 GCA_004016185.1 Quambalaria eucalypti
GGCGGGAGAGGAGAGTGTCGGCGGGTGAGTGGCGTGTGTAGAGGGGGCAGGGGTGTGATGTGGTGGGGTGGAGGGGGAGTCGTGGGTGTGGAGGGTGGAGGGGGGAGGTGGGGTGAGGGGTGGGGGTGGGGGGGGGGGGGGGGGGGGGGGTGGGGTGGGCGGAGGGTTGGGGGGGGGGGGAGGGGGGTGGGGGGGGGTGGGTGGGGGGGGGGGGGGGGGGGGGGGGGGGGGGGGGTGGATTGAATGTTTTTACAAGGCATGTCAGAGTCAGCTGCCATTGGAGGATTGCCATGCCAGACTACGTGCCAATTAGCCGCCTTGACCGTCTGGCCCCACCACTCCAACTCACGGGTTATGAATCCGCACGCTAATACTAGGCTGCATTCCCTGCCTCTTGGGTGGGCGCACATCCACACGGTAGTCTGGAAAGGTCAGCGCCCTAGCCGAGTACTTTACGAGGTACACATCTGAGCGTGGTGGCGCAGGCGTCTTTGGTCGTTGTCGTTGTTGTTGCTCTACTGGGTCATCTACTCCATCTGCCGGTCCAGCACCAGCGGCGGCGGAGGCGGGCGTCTCTGCCACCTGCGCCTCAAAAGTAGGATCGGGCAACTCCAAGTTCCAGGACCCGTCCTTGCGGATAAATGCTTCGTACTTTACGGCTGGGTTGGATGCATTGACGTTGGCAGGGTAGGCAGTGACCTTTGCATTGGGGCCGACGAGGTAGAATTCACGCAGGATGTGGTTGGGCTGGACTTGGCCGCGGAGGGTGACGGCTTGTGCGGGGGGTGGGGAAGCCAGGAGGAGGGGCAGCAGGAGCAAGAGCGGGGAGAAAAGGGGCGTCATTGTGGTGACGACGACGACGATGGTGATGATGTGGGAATGATGGACAGGAAGCTTCTCAGGGAAAGGGAGGCAAATGGCCAAGAAGAGAGGACCTGGACCTGAACCTGATCACCAACCGCCAACGCACCGGCCAGTGCGGGCGACGCGATACAAGTACGGCGTGGCGTGGCGCGCGCGCGCAAGGCGAGTAGGAAGGAAGGACAGGAAAATATTGTATTGTAATGTCCTTGTTCGAGGTTAGCATTCATTCTCAAAAAGTATCATATATCCTCAACACGACAGCCCCGACTCCACCACCATGAAAGTCCTAAACCCGCGCTCGGCCCTCCTCTCAGACTACGAGGTCCTCGTCCTCCTCCAGGAAATGGAGAATGAGCAGCAGGGGCATGGGCACGCTGCTACAGGTGCAGACGACTCCATCGTCGCAGAGAAACGCCTCGAGGAGACACTACGGAGTGTACCTGAGAATTTGCGGACAGTGCAGTACGAGGTGGGTTCCAAGCGGGGAGGGGAATAGTCGCTGCTAGTAGCGAGGCATCTAGATATGCTAATTGACGCCCCACCCCACCCGCACCCCACTCCACCCGCACCAGACAATGTCCACTCTAATGCAACCCTGGCGTCCATGCATGTACCAATCCGCCGAACACATCCATTCCTTCCACTCTGCACTCAAAGCCGCAGGCTTCATTGGTGGTCGGCGGGCGCTGTACACCGACGCCGCGGGCCCCTCCTCTGCGCGGGGGAAGCGCAAGTCCTTAGCGGGCGGGGGCGGTGGACGGGGCAGAAAGAGAGCTAGGAGAGAGGGCGATGAGTTGGACCCAGCTATGAGGTCTCCCCCGCCTGAAGGAGCCGACACGTACGGCTACGGGGACGAAGCGGGAGTCGGAGCGGACCGCGGCCCAGAGGAGATCCTCCCCGATCGGGCACTGACCAAAGCCGAGCGTCTCCAAATCGTAAATCACGCACCGAGGAGTATCGTCGAGTTGCATACGGTGAGTGCGAGGTGCGAGGTGCGAGGTGCGAGGTGCGAGGCGCGCAGCACCGAGCACAGAGGCCGGGCCGGGCCCTGACCATACTGGCTGACTGACTGTTCCCACCCCACCCCACCTCTCCACCTCCCCACCCAGCTCGTGGAAGAACTCTCCGTGCGCTTCACCGAACCCCAAATCACAGAACTCATGAACCTCATCTTTGCGCACATTCCCATCCCGCCTACAGAGGACGAGGCTTTGCATCCCTCTGCTGCTGCTGCTGCTGCGGGCGAGGGCGGCGCCGAGGGGGATACCGCCGCGGAGGGGTTCTACTACGGCGAGGGAGAGGGCGCAGAGGGGGACGGAGACGCAACGGTAGCGGATAATGGGCTGTTCTTTGGCGGGTATGGCGATGGCGATGGCGAGGGCGAGGATGAGAACGCGGGGATTGTCCACCCAGAGGAGGACGAGGATGCATGGGCGAATGAGGCGGGTGGAGGTGCGGGGGAGGATGATCTTGCTGAAGGGGGGAATGATGATGATGAGGAGTAACGAGCGGCGGCAAATGGGGCTGTATTGATCATGTTCGGTCACGGTCACTGAATCTGATATTACACGTCACGTCTACATAACGACAGGAATCACACTACGCACCACACGCCTACATCACATCACCCCTGAATCCTGCGAATCGTCTTCCTCTCGCGCTCCCCAGCCGTCTTGACCAACCCTTCACTCTCCAACGTCTTGACGAGTTCGTACAGCTCCGACGCGTCGATAGGGACGGTGCTCTGCTCGTTGAGCTGCCGCGCTACATCGGCGTAGCGCACTGCTCGAGTCGCTGCTGCGCCTGCCCCCGCGCCAGTCCCCGTCCCCGTCCCGCCCGTCATAGTATCCAACAACTGAAGCACCTCCTTCCTCAGATCACCAGCGAGCTTCCGCTGGTGCAGTCCCCGTCCGGTATTGATCAGATCGAGGTCGATCAAGCCCGTGACCGGGTCCGTAGCAGAGGACTTTGCCGCCTCTCGAATGAGTCGCGCAGCTTCTTCCACATCCTCGGCGGTAACCTCCTCGCTGAAGCGCATCCGTGCATGCGCCTCACTCAGCCGAATCATACTCTCCAGCTGCCGCGTCGTAGCTGTGATTCGCCGCTCTGCGCTGCGGGGGTCTTCCCCCGCTTTACGCAACTCGACGTACCGGCGTGCCAGGGCGTCGCCCGCGCCCTCGGAGAGGATGGGGTGCACGTGGTTCCGCGCGTAGGAGATGTACGCCGTGAGGACTTCAATGGGGACGAGGTCCCCGCCCGAAGAGCCTGCGCCGTGCGCGGGCTTGTCTTCGAGGTAGAGGCCGACCAAGTGTCGGGCCAAGCGCCGGTCGGCGGCTTCGTCGACCTTGTCCAGGACGAGGTAGACGAGGTCGAAGCGACTGATGAGCGTCGGTGGGAGGTCGATGTTGCGCGTAATGGGCAGCCGCACATTGTACTTTGAGCCCACGGGGTTGGCGGCGGCGAGGACCGATGTGCGTGCGTTGAGGGTCGTGATGATGCCGGCCTTGGCAATGGATACCGTCTGCTGCTCCATGACTTCGTGGAGGACGCTGCGTGTGGCGTCGCTCATCTTATCGAATTCATCGATGCAGCAGACGCCGCCATCGGACAGGACCAGTGCGCCGCTCTCCAGTACGAGCTGCTTGGTGTCGGGGTCACGCGTGACGTAGGCCGTGAGACCCACGGCGCTGGACCCTTTGCCGCTGGCGTAGACGCCACGGGGTGCAATCTTGTGTACGTACTGGAGGATCTGCGACTTGCTCGTTCCCGGGTCGCCCACCATGAGGACGTTGATATCCCCACGGTAGCGTGGCCCACCGCCACCCCCGCCCGTGGCAATCGTCTTGTTGGTGCCGCCAAAGAGTTGCAACAGGATGCCCTTTTTCACGTCTTCCATTTCGTAGATGCTGGGGGCGAGCGAGCGTGCCAGTACCTCGTACGCATCGGGTCGGTCGGCAATGTCCTTGAGCTTCTCGACGAGTTCCTCGGTGTTGCCGCCGTCGTTACCGCCGCCGCCGCCGTTGCTGCCACTGCCACCCCTCAAGTCGGCCTCTTCGTCGTCATCCTCGCCACCAACGCCCATGGCCTGCGCACCACGAGCACCCGCCTGCTCCGACTCTTCGCGCGTGCTGACGTCGACGCCGAGACGCTTGGCATTGCCACGCTTGACGTGGACAATGTCGAGGAACGTCTTGTAGAGGCTCTTTTGGGTGCGTGCACGTGGCTGCACACGCACCGGCTGGGAGCGAAAGATGCCCGTCACCTCGACGCGGTCACCCGGCTTGCAGACGTCGACGAGTTCATCGTAGACGCAGAGGGTAACGGTATGCGGCGTCTGGCCGTCGGGAACGACGTCGGGCGTCTCCTGGAGGCGGACCACCTGCCTGTCGGCAAACTCACAGCGGTTGTGGATCAAGGAAATGGTGCCGAGCTGGTTGCAGACGTCGCGTGGGCAGCGGTCTGGCTCGGCGATGCGGCCGCGGTCGAGCTCTACCTGGAGGGTGTGGTTGCAGGCGAGGCAGCGGAAAAAGGCCTGCTTCATGTCGGGGATGATGGGCGTGGCGCGGATCACCAGGCCGCGGACGGTGACGAGCTTGTCGATGTCGCCAGGGTTGAGGTTGCGCATGTTGATGCTGTCGAGGCCAAAGGGGCGCACCTTGTACAGCCGCCCTTCCATGACTTCAATCTCCTGGAGTCCCAGCTCGCCCTCCATGCCCAGTCGCCCTTGCTTGTTGTCGTCGTAGGCCATTTCGATCATCTCGTCCTTGAGGACCTGGTCCATGATGGGAATGACTTCGTTGGGGTACTTGACGAGGAAGTGAGCGAGCTTGTGTGTGGGCGGAAAGGCGGCGAGGTCGGCTGCGCGGAGGTTGAGGGACGTCTGGTCGGTCTGTCGCATGCGACGGAGGTAGGCCTCGTAGAGGAGAAACTCTGCGTCGGCGGCGTTGCGAGGGCGTGTGACGTCGGCAGCGTCCTCGGCACTACGCTGTCGCTTCTCATAGGCCCAGCGATACTTTAACCTAAACCCGCGAAGGAAGTCACGGAACATGGTCATCGTCTCGCCAATGGAGACGGATGTTCCCCAAATGACCTTTTGCTCGCCGTCGGGCTGAGCCAAGGCGTCGGAGTCTGCTGCCTGGTGAGACATGGTGTAGTCGCTGCGGAGGGGATGGGCATCCTGGCTGCCCAAGGGGTCGCTGGCGGGGGGGTAGCCTGCGTTGGCTCGCTGCCTGCGCTGTACCGAAGGTGAGCCTAGGAGACTGGCCGTCGAGTGAATCTCACCTCGGCGTGGTGCGCGAGGGGTCGACTGCTGGGAGATGGGGAAGAAGAGGGGAGCGTCTGTGCCTCCGGATCGGAGGGAGCTGCCCGGGTGGACGGAGCGGGCGGAGCGTGGTGCCTGTCGCATGCTGCGGGGTGTGGCATGGTTCGAGGGTGACGAGGTGCTGGGAAAGTAGAGGGGTGAGTCTCCGCCTGTCGGGTGCGTGTGCGTGGTGCAAGTGGTGGTTCGGTGGGTGGATGGGTGGGTCAGTAACCTGTATGTGCGCCTGTCGCCACGCCTTTTTGACTCACCCCTAGCACTACTGGAAGGCATCAACCCCGTACGTCCCCCCTGCCTCGGCGCAGGCGTAGCAGCGGCCGTACTCTTTGCAGGACTACTGCTCGAGGGGAACTGCAGCGCAGGCGACGAAGTGAGTGAAGCGAGGACATTATTATTATTGCTGCTGCTGCTGCGGTATTGCTGTTGTGCAGCAGGTGTGACTGCCATGTCTGCGTCCGAGGGAGGGTGGTATGCGGGTGTGCGGGGCGGTGCGTCATCTTGCGGTGGCGAGGACATCGTGGGCGGTTGGTGGGGAGTGGGTGGTGGGGAAGTGGGTGGTGGGGAAGTGGGTGGTGGGGAAGTGGGTGGTGGGGAAGTGGGTGGTGGGGAAGTGGGTGGTGGGTCTTGGGTGTTGGCCGGTGATTGGTAGTATACGGTGGGAATGACGCAGTGGGTTGCAACGTGTGGTAACGTCGTTGACCAGCCAGTGTTGATTGGCCCGCCTTCACCCACCCCACCGCCCTCACCCACCCTCGCCCTCGTTCCCTTGCCTGCCTGCCTGCCCTTTGTCGTCCCTCCCTGCCTACGCGCTCCGCGTCAACTCATTTACGCGTCTCCGCGTCCAACGCGTCCATTTGCGCGTCCATTTGCGCGTCGCGTCGGTCCATCTCGGATCCGAAAGAGGTGCGCCACTCACCCACCCGTCGGCGATAACGGCCCGTGAGCCGGAGGTTAGCCAATAGCAATACTTGTAGCCTGGCAGGGCGTGACGTGCCCGCTGTGGGTGGCATTTAGTCTTCCTTGACCATGTCCTCAAAATCTCCACAGCCAGTGAAGTCTCCAACTGCACGCAACGCACGCAACCAAGATGGCTCCTCTCAGCTCCGACGACCCGTCGCCACCGCCACCGCCCTTCGAAGTCCTCCTAACAGGCTTCGGCCCCTTTGGCCCCTACGCGCGCAACCCCTCCTGGGAAATCGTCTCTGCGCTGCACGGCCTTGCCCTTTCCGCGCCTGTGTCTGCGTCTGCGTCTGCTCCTCCCCGCACCATTCACATCCAATCCCTCAACCTCCCTACAGTTTACACCTCCACGCTGGATACCGTCCCTCGGTTACACTCCCCCTCTCGCACACCAGCGTCGCCCTACGCAAAGCGGGTGTTTGACCCGCGTGGTCCTCGGGATGGTGCGCAGGGTCCTCCGCCCGCGCGGGAGGGCGAGGGCGAGGACCAGGCGGGGAATACCGAGTCGGTCTACCCGCGGGGATACGCCCCGCGCTTGATTCACCCGCCGGGGGGGTACGATCTTATTATCCACGTTGGCGTGGGCAAGGCTGGGGGGTTCAAGGTGGAGAGGTTGGGGCATAAATGGGGGTATAGTGCCGAAGACGCTTTTGGCGAGAGGCCGCCGCCGGGCGAAGGGGCGTCGGAGCGCAAAGGAGAAGACGAAGAGGAGGGGCAAGCTGCCAAGGGGGAAGACGCACCCACGCACAAGCGCCCTTCCTCGCGCATAAGAGGCACAGGCGGCGGTTTCGCAAAGGGGTACGAGTCTTTTCCCGCTGAGATCCACACGGGTGTGGACGTTGATGCGCTGGTGGAGCATATAAGGGCGCGGGAACTCGGGGTGAGTTTGGGAGTGCGAGTGCGAGTGCAGCGAGGGAACTGCGAGTAGGTAAACTGACCAACACCCTTACACCTCCACCCACACCCACACACACCAGCCCATCTCCCCCTCATCAAACGCAGGCTTCTACCTCTGTGACTTTACATACTACTGCAGTCTCGCCGAGTCTCTGCGTGCCTCGCGGCCACACCCACACCCACGCACCCAAGTCCTCTTCATACACGTCCCGCCCGAGGGGAGTGTACTGCGTGGCGGTGGCAGTGAGGGGGTTGGGGAGGAGGGCGGCGACGAGGGCGAGGGCGAGGAGGGGCAACGCCGATTCTTTGAGGTGCAGCATGGGCGGGATCTCCTTTTGCGGGGGGTGCTACCTTTTTTGGTTTGGGGCGAGGGCGTGGGCGGGGGCGAGGGCGAGGCGTGATACTTGTTCTTCTCGCTCCTTGTCGTCACCAGCATTATCATTGTCATTATTCTTGTCACCGGCATCGCATTGCACCTCCCCCCGCCACTGCTCACTCGCACCATCACCCAATCTGGAACTCCTCTGCCCCATACGCAGCGAGCCTCCCCCCACTCTTGAGGTGCTTGCCCATCTCCCGCACCTTTGCATACATCCTCGCCTCTGCACGTGCATTCTTGCTCGCGTCCATGCGCGCATCCACACCATCCATGATATCGTCCTTGCCCGCAGCAGCACTGGCCGAGGCCGTGGCGGGACGGTTCCGCGCGCGGTGGGGCTTTTCCCTGGCGGCAGTGGTGGTGCGCCCGCCCTTGCCCTTGACCTTGACCTTGGCTCCCCCCTCACTGCCCCGCGCCTTACTCTTGAGTTGCCCCGGCGCCTCCCTCAGCGCAAAGCTCTTGGCCAAATGTCCCAAATGCAAAAACCGTACATGGAACAAGTCCTTTTCGCTCGCAGGGTGCGTGGCATACGCGCGTACATGACTGAGAAAGGCCGTACGGGCAAGACGGGCGTGCTCCTCCCGCCGGAGGACCCACCGCTCAAAGGCGAGTTGGACGTCCGTAGCGCGGGACTCGTACTCGTCGCCTTTACCGCCAAAGCCGCGCTTGAGAATCGTTTCCGCGGGCAATTCGGTAATGGTCTGTGAAGCCGATGCCGATGCCGATGCCGATGCCGACGCCGACGCCTCGCCTGCGTCACCCCCGCCGCCCTGGCGCTGCATAGCACCCTCGAGCCGCAGCCGCGCTTCACGCTCATGCGGGAGGAACATGATCCAGCTCTCGCCCTCGCGGCCTACACGCGCTGTCCGGCCAATACGATGGAGATACTCGTCTGGTCCTCCCTCGGTGGGGGGGTCCATCTGAATGACGCACCCCACAGAGGGGAGGTCCAGTCCGCGAGCGGCGACGGACGTGCACAGCAGGATGGCGCCGTCAGACGCAGAGGCCGACTTGGACTTCTTGCCTAGACCGGCAGAGAAACCCTTGAGACTGGCGTTGCGCTCCGACTGCGCGAGGGAGCCGTGCAATCGGAAGACAGGCGTAGAGGGGAAGAGCTCGCAGTACTTTTCTACGGGCTGTGGAGGCGGCGGCCTTGACGACGACGACTTCTTGGCGGATTTGTCGAGGTTGCCATCCTCGCCAACGTCGCTTCCGTCGCCACCCTCCTGCACCTGATCACCTTCCTCCTCATCATCATCATCGACCTCACCCTCGACGGCGCCCATCTTGACGCCGCCAAGGGCATTCCAATAGTACTCGACACTATCGGTGGAGCTAATAAAGACGATGACCCTGCGTGCATCTATGTTGCGTGCGTTGCGTGCCAGGGCGGAGCGGAGGAGGGCAATGAGAGTGACGAGGCGCAGCTTGGGGGGTACAATGACGGCGTGTTGGCGGAGCTGTGCGGGTGCTGCCAGGCGGGGGTAGGCCGTGGTGGTGGCAGTGGCTGTGTCGCTACTGGCCTCTTCCTTGCCCTCGCCCACCGCACCCTCTGCACCCTCTGCACTGGCACTCGGCATCTCGCCCGTCCCACGCACCACTTGGGGCCTGCGGAGATGCGTACCGGCGAGCATCTGTACATTCTCATCGAGTGTGGCACTGCAGAGTACGACTTTGCGTGGCTTTGCCCACCAAGGTGTCCCCGTCCCGTCGTGTACCTGCTCCTTTGGGATATCTTGGCTCGTCTCTAGCTGCTCCTGGAGTGCCTCCTTGGCCGTATTAAAGGCCAATCTCCGCCTGCCTTCGATGGCCTTGAGAATGCCCTCGAGCGTCTCCTTGAAGCCCATTTCGAGGAGACGGTCTGCTTCGTCGAGGACGAGCCAGCGACACTTGCCCACGTCGAAGCTGCTGGTATTCTGCAGGTGGTCCAGCAGACGTCCGGGCGTGGCAACGAGGATGGGGATGCCCTTGCGCAGGCGCGACTTTTCGTGGTTCTTTGTTGCGCCGCCAGAGAGGAGGCCGGGTACGAGCCAGCGGGTACGGCGAGGCGAGTGCGAAGTGTCATCATCATCGTCGTCATTGCCGTCATTGCCGTCATTGCCGTCATTGCCGTCATTGCCGTCGTTGCCGCCCTTGTCACTGAGATGCAACTGACAGAGCTTCTCTGCGACTTGGTAGATTTGATTTGCAAGTTCGCGCGTAGGGGCAAGAATGATGGCGAGGGTGCCCACGCTGCGATCGATCCAGGTCTCGGTGCAGAGTGGGAGCAGACTCTGAAAGATGGGCAAGAGGTACGTGAGCGTCTTTCCCGAGCCTGTCTGGGAGTGCAATAGGACATCACGTTGGTCGTCGCCGTGGATGAGGGCGGGGAGGCCTGCACGCTGAATCCCCGTCGGGCGATTGCCAATGTTCATGCGCGGGCCCTTTAAGTGGGCTACGAGGAGTGGATCGAGGCCGCAGCCGTCGAATGTGGACGTGTCGGTGGGTGCATTGGTCGGGGTGGCCTTCTTGCGGGGTTCCTCCCCCTCGTCGTCGTCGTCGTCGTCGTCGTCGTCGTCGTCGTTGTGGGTGGCCTGTGGTGCTCCCGAGAAGAGCGAGGAGATGAAAGTTGTTGGCTTGGGACGTGGTGTCGAGGCAGAGCGTGGTTGGCCGTCGATGCGCAGCTGGCGGGGAGGTGGGGCATTGACTGGCGGGCGCGAAGCAGTGACTGGAGGGCGCGCGACAGACTCCCGTTGCACCCGGTCGTCCTCTGTCCTGGGCTTCTTGTTATTGTTGGGTGTGACGGATGCTGGTGCTGCCGGTGCTGCCGGTGCCGGCCTCTTGTTATTTACCTTGCCACCCCCCGCACTACTGCGGCTGGCACGCGTGGCATCCCTGCGCTGATTCCGAGCGGCATTACGCGCCGTGGGCTTGTATGCTTTTGCGCCCGTGGCCGGGGCAAAGTTGAGCATGAGTCCATCGTCGTCCATGTTGGGTGGTGGCGAGTGGTCGGCAACGTAGATTGAGAGGGTGGTCGAAGGACAAGGTATTGTACAAGTTACAAGTGCATTTCTCTGACTGCCATAAGAGTAAATTATTCCTTCCCCGCCCATTGTCGACACGTGCCGCGGCCCAACTTGAAATTTGAAAATTATTCCCAGCCAAAAAGGCGGCCAAGCAAAAGGTGCATATAGCCAATTGTACACCCGTAGAGGGGTGGTTGTGACGATGTTCCCTTCCTTCACTACCGCCCAACACCACCACCACCACCACCACCACCACCACCACCTCGCCACGATGCCCACCAAAAAGGCATCCGACCGCGACGCACCGCGCCCCTCTGCCGTCATCGAAGAGGGCGGACTGCGGCACCGCTCCCAGGCACGCGGCCTCCTCAACACGTCCAACCTGCCTGCCCTACAGAACCTCCTCAAGCGCGACCCCGAGGCATACACCGATGAGTTTAGGCAGCAGTGGAATCACTATCAGAGTCTCAGGGCCATTTACTCTGCCAACATTGGCGGAGCAGGTGGCGATACGGCTGGGGGCGCTGCATCTGCCCGCATGGCAAAGGACCAAGAAGAGCGCTTCCGTGAATTGCTGGCATTTGTCACGCAACTCGTACCTTCCTACCCGGACATTACCCGCTCGTTTCCAGCAGACCTCTCGCAGCTCCTCCTCAACCACCACGACAGCCTCAGTCCAGACTTGCGCCACTCGGCTGTGCGCTCCCTCGTCCTACTCCGCAACCGCGACGTCCTCACCAGCGAGGAGCTCCTCCGCACACTCTTCCCGCTCTTGTCCATCACCTCGTCTTCCACGCTGCGCGCCCTCATCCAGTCGACGATCCTCGGCGACGTCAAGAATGCCAATCTCAAGACGAAGAACCACCGCCTCAACCGCGTCCTCCAGGGGCTCCTCTTTACCGTCGTCGATGGCGACATCCAGCAGCAGGGCGGTGCGGGCCACGGCCACACTGTACCCTCTACGGGCCCCAAGCGCAAGAGCCAGGCACTCTGGGCCGTTCGGCTGGCTGCAGATCTCTGGCGCAAGAACATCTGGAACGACGCCAAGACGGTTGCGCTCCTCGCCTTGGCGTGCTTCCACCCGCATCCAAAAGTCCAGTCCTCTGCCGTGCGCTTCTTCCTCAATGACTTGCACCACGCTGAGGACGGCGGCGAGTCGGCAGACGATTCCGACTCGGACGACCAGCCCGAGATTCCCGACATTTCCAAGCTCAAGCACCAGCGCAAGATTAACAAGAAGACGCGCTCCAACGACCGCAAGGTGCGTGCCGCAGCGGCCCTCGCCAAGAAGCGTAAGCGTGAGCAAGAGCAGCGCGGCGCAGAGGGGTCCGCCAATTTCGCCGCACTCTACCTCTTGAATGACCCCCAGTCATTCGCCGAGAAGCTCTTTGAGAACCTCAGTCGCGGTGACAAGCGCCATCCACTCGAGGTAAAAGTGCGACTGATGCAGCTCCTCAGCCGCGTCATGGGTGCCCACAAACTCTGCGTCCTCAGCTTCTACTCTTACGTCGTCAAATACCTCGCACCACACCAAACGCACATCACACTCATCCTCGTCTCGCTCGCACAATCCGTGCACGAGCAGACTCCCCCCGATGTCCTCACACCCGTCGTGCGCAAAATCGCAGACGCCTTTGTCCACCCGGGGGTAGGTCCCGAAGTCGTCGCGGCGGGGATCAACTCTGTGCGCGAAATCAGCCGCAGGCAGCCCTGGGCAATGGACGAGACTCTCCTCGAAGACTTGATTTCCTACCGCAAGAGTAAAGACAAGGGCGTTGCCGCTGCCAGTCGTGGTCTGTTGCAGCTGTATCGCGATGTCAATCCGGGGATGCTGAAGCGTAAAGAGCGCGGCAAGAGCGGGAGTCTGGCACTCCAGGCGGGTAAAGGCCCGCGTGCATTTGGTGAGCTCGATGCGGGCACGCAGGGCATCCAAGGGCTGGACCTCCTCGAAAAGCACTACGAGGAGGAGGCAAAGGGCAGTGGCGATGAGGACGGCGCCGACGACGACGACGACGAGGCAGGCTGGAAAGACTGGGAGCTAGAGAGCGACTCGGACGGCAACTCGGATAGCGAGAGCGAAGGCGGCTGGATCAACGTCGACTCCGAGGGAGAGTCGGAGTTTGACGTCGAGTATAGCGACAGCGAGGACGAGGGCGGCAAGGGCGGCGACAAGACTACCAAGACGCCCAAGGAGCGCGCTGCTGAGCGGAGAGAAAAGCGCAGGCAAGAGCGAGCAAAGCGGCGTGCGCGTGCGCGTGCGGCTGGCGAGGGCGGCGACGGCAGTGGTAGCGATGGCAGCGATGGCAGTGGCAGTGATGAGGATGACGCCGACGGCGACGGCGATGAGGCCACCGCCCCCGCCCCCACCGCGGACGCCGCCGTCCAAGCAGAAGAGCAGCGCATGTCCCACCTCGCCACCACGCGTGTCCTGACCCCCGCGGACTTTGCCAAGCTCAATGAGCTGCGCCTTGCCGCAGCCGAATCTGCCGCAGCGACAGGAGGCCGCACGGGCGCAGCGGCCAAGCGTGAGCTCGCGTTCCTCCAAGCTCGGAAACGTGCTGCCGGTGCGCGGGAGGACGAACTTGCGTTCCTTGATGAGGCGGATATTCTCGGGCCGAGGAAGAAGGCAAAGGCGGATTACGAGGAGAGGATGGCGAGTATTGCAAAGGGACGGGAAGACCGTGAGAAGTTTGGGAGTAAAAAGGGGAAGAAGATGGCGGATAAGACGAGTAGTACGACGA
The DNA here is from genome assembly GCA_004016185.1 of Quambalaria eucalypti. NCBI lineage: Eukaryota > Fungi > Basidiomycota > Exobasidiomycetes > Microstromatales > Quambalariaceae > Quambalaria > Quambalaria eucalypti. The sequence goes on from RRYC01000069.1 coordinate 13,165, forward strand.
ATGAGCAGAAGAAGAAGGGAAAGAACTTTGGAATGGTTAGTAAGAGTTGGGCGGTGAGGAGCAAGAAGAAGGCGAGTTTGAGGGATAAGAGCAAGGCACTCAAGAAGCACAAGGAGAAGCAGGCAAAGATGAAGGGCAAGCATTGAGGTCGAGGGCAGAGGGGGAGGGGTCCCAGTGTTTCGTTCTGGTCAGCCAGAGTTTCGTTCATCTCCATGTCTGTGTCTGTGTCCATGTCATCCCGTGTCTTGTCGTGTCGAGCCGCAATACAGTCGCCTCCTGCATCTGCGTCTGGTATGGCTATGTTCAACAATTGCGCCCATGGATTTGCACGCACCGCGTATTCAAAGTGGGACAAGGCAAGACGAACGAATGGAGAGACGTACAGGTGGGCGAAAAAGTAGAAGAGGTATTGTAATCGCAACAACATGCGGGTCATGCGCGTGGGTGGGTAAGTCGTAAAGAAGCAAAGACTTCAGGGGAATGGGAATGGGAAATTGCAACCGCAACCGTCATCGAAGCAGCATCAAATTGGACTGGACTGGGAACATCCATCGCCCGCCTCAGAAGAATTTGGAGTAGAGGATGAGGAGAATGAGGAGAACCAGGACGGTGATGATGCCGATCATGACGAGCTTCTGTTGCTTGGCCCTGTGTAACGGTGGGGTGCGGGGTTGCGGCGTGGTGTCATAGTCCGAGCCAGGATTGCGATCCGTGGGTGGGCAAGGTACGAGGGGAGAGCGGATTTGGCATCAGAAGGGGCATTCATTCTCTCGCGCAGTCCGCCCTCCCGCACACGCGCACACTCACCTCCGAATCATCTTGACAAGCGTCTTTGACGAGCGATCAATACTTCCATCTGCCTGCCTGAGTGTGTCCCTCGAGTGTTCAATCTGCTCGCGCTGGCCCCGCAAGTCCCGGAGGATATCTGCGCCCAAGTCCTCCGTCTCGAGTGCAATGCGATTGCTCTCCTCGAGGCGTCGCTGGCCGTCTTGAAGAGTTGCCGTACCTTGCAGTAGACGCTGGCGCTGGGCGTGGTTCGCTTCGAGATCGTCATCCCCCCTCGTGGAGTCGGCAAAGGGGTTGGCTGCATCGTAACCCCCCGCAGCACTGCCGCCACCCAAGCCCTGCTGCTGCGCCTTGTTCACCTCCCTCGCCACGCGCTCCAAGTCGCCCTTGAACCCCCGAAGCTGCACAGCATACTTGTTCTTGACACTCGCGGGGAAACTCTGTACCTCTACGTCCATTTGCGCGAGAATCTCCTCGGCTTCTTCTAGCTCCATTTCGCAGCGCCGTAGCGTCGACTTGCGCGGTTCGCCACTTTGAGAGGGCAGAGTCTTGGAGAGGTGCGTGGTGAGAGAGGAGAGGAGTTGGGAAAAGTCGGTCGAGTACGAGTCGAAGAGGTCGGCCATGGTGGGTGGGTGGTGTGGTGTGAGGTGGGTGGGTGCCTGGTGTGAGGTGGATGTATGCTTGTGAGAGTTGGCCGATTGGCGATGAGCGTGCTATTGGCGATTCAGATGGCGTCGTTGATTGGATTGCCGAAATCGATGTCGTTGGTCGTTGGTCGTTGGTCGTTGGTCGTTGGTCGTTGGTCGTTGGTCGTTGGTCGTTGGTTGGTTGGTGAAGATGAGGATGCTACCAACAGTAGCTCGTCGTCGTGGCTCCAAGCCAACCAAAGGTGGAGATGTCGGCCCCCCCGCGCGCTGGTTGGTATCCCTCGGGCGCGCACAGCCGGGCCACCCACCACTCAGTGGCAGTGGCAGTGGCAGCAGTAGTGCATTTGGCCCAGGCCAGAGGGCAAAGCGGCAAATGGCAAATGGCCGACGGTGACTTGACGTTTGCGTTACGTCCCTCTCTCTTCTTGTTGGACCATTCCCTGCATTTCATATTCATCTCGCCCTCGTCCTCGTCCTCGTCCTCGTTGTCAATCATCGTCTCATTTGGCCGTATCGTATCGTACCGTATCTCTCTCTCTCTTGCTTTCATCTCCCAAGCATACACACCCTCCACACAGCATACACTCCCTCCCTCACTCGACGCAACCGCAACCGCAATGGCAACGTCAGACGGCGGTGATGACCGCGACGAGGAGCAGCACCAGCCGCTCATGGCCGGCGCAGAGGGCAGAGATGGCGACGAGTATAGCAACGACTCGGAGCTGTCGTCCTCGGTCAAGCGCGCCAATGGCAGGGTCAGGCCACTCAAGGTTACCGAGAAGATGTGGTGGGTGGAGTGTTGGCGTGGGTCGTGCCAGCATACACGCAGCATACACGCAGCATACACGCAGCATACACGCAGCATACACGCAGCATACACGCAGCATACACGCAGCATACACGCAGCATACACGCAGCATACACACAGCATACACACAGCATACACACAGCATACCTGACACCAACTCATACATACTCCTTTCCCCCACCGCCCGCACCCAGGATCGCCGCAACATGCTTCCTCGTCTCCTTCCTCGCCTTTTCCTCGCAGCTCTTCATCCTCATCCCCTATTGGCTCAACACGCCCGGCGTGTCCTATACCGACATGCTCCTCTGCTTGGTGCCCTTTAACCTGGGCGTCGCCGCCATCTTCTACAACTACTACCTCGTCGTCTTGACCAACCCGGGCAGCGTCCCTCCCAATTGGCAGCCCGACTGGGACTCGATCCGCGGCGTCGAGGTCAAGGCGTCGACGGGCGCACCCCGCTACTGCAAGGTTTGCCGCAGCTACAAGCCGCCCAGGGCACACCACTGTCGCACCTGCAAGCGCTGCGTCCTCCGCATGGACCACCACTGTCCCTGGGTGGCCAATTGCGTAGGTCACGGCAACTATGGCCACTTTCTGCGCTTCCTCTACGCCGTCGATGTAACCATGGTCATGCACCTCACCCTGCTGTGCCTCCGCGTCGCAGATTGGTGGAGTCCCATGGTCCTATGGCGCGAGCCCTCGACGACGGTCATGGTCCTCCTCATCTTGAACTTTGCACAGGGCGTACCCGTCTTACTCATGGTCGGCGTCTTTTCCATGTACCATACCTATGCACTCTGCACCAACACCACGACCATTGAGAGCTGGGAAAAGGACAAGGTCGCCACCCTCGTGCGCAGAGGCAAGATCGAGGAGGTCAGTTGGCGTGCGGCGTGCACAGTCGAGCATTCCTAGGGGGACTTTCTGCTGACAATGTGCCTCACCTCCATTTCCCCCAACCCGCTCGCGCAGGTCAAATACCCCTACGACCTCGGCATCAAGCGCAACATCCAGTCCGTCCTCGGGCGGCGCATCCTCCTGTGGTGCTGGCCAGGGCAGGAGCCACTGGGCACAGGCCTCGAGTACAATCTGGCCGAAGGACATGGTGGGTCTCGCCGCGTCGTACGATCTCATGCTGCAGCACCGCATCAAGGGGTGCCTCCCCGGCCTCGCGAACACGCACGCCCACGCCCACGCCCACGCCGCAGCGACTCCTTCTCCTCTTCCGCGCGGAGGCTGCTCCACTCCACGACGGACCAGCACCCCCGCGTAGAGGCCATGCTGCGCACCGTCGCGGCAGGGGCGGGCCGTGATCCAGCCTCGTGGATCCCAGAGGGCGGGGGCGGCGGCGGCGGCGGCGGAGAGAGGGCCAGGCGAAGTCGCTCTCCTGATGAGGAGATGGGCGATGTGGTGTAAACGGGGGCGAGCGTGCACACACACTACTTGCTTGGTATCGATGGACATGTTCAGTTGACACGCGCGCTGCACCCACGCACGCAACCCAAACCCGCCTTGTAATTTATCCCATTCTCATTCTCACCGGTCTGATACACGCACACAGACCACGCAGATCAATTTACCTGGCCACCGCGCGACCCAGCGAGGCCAAGACGCACAAGGAACGACAAGGATCAAGGCAACAACCGCGGCAATGTCGGTAGCGGCGCATGGCGTCTGCCCTCTTCGGGTCCATTTACCTACGGGGACGACATGCTCAACCCAGCGCTTAGGCCGAGTAATCGTGCGGACGCAGGCGATGACGGCAGCCACGGCAATGGTCTACGACGGCGCAACTCGCCTGGCTCGACCGAAGGCTGGCACAGCGCGGTCCCGCCGTACCACCCCGACTACGGTCTCGCTGCTCATACATCACGCAGCCGCTCCTCGTCGCGCTCTGGCTCCTCTTCCGCAGCGGAAGAAGCAGGCGTCGTAGACGCAGGCTGCATCCCACCTGGTACCGTCCCCTTTTCGGGTGTGCGTCCCGGTGAGCAGGGAGACGAAGAGCCCGAAGAGCACGAGCTGCACGATGCTGCCGAGCGGCGGAAGTGGGGTGCACATAGCGGGGAGGTCTTCCCGCGGTTATTCGCAGAGGAGTCTGCTTCGGAGGATTCGCAGTCGGGGGATGAGCTCGGTTCAGAGGGGTATCGCTCTTCCGAGGATGAGAATGAGAATGAGGACGAGGGAGCGCTGCACACCGCGCAATCGCGTCAGGGACAGCTGCGGAGTAGAGTCCGGCGAGGATCAGAAGGGTATGAAGTGCGGCCCATGATGTATGATAGGGCGTATGCCGCGCAGATGCAGGAAGAGGAGGAGCGTCTGCGGGAGTACTTGATGCGGGAGAGGGAGAGGCTCGGGCCAGGTGTGAGAGACTGGACGACGTGGAGTCCTAGTGAGGGCGTCGGCGCAGGCGAGGCCAGTAGTCAAGGGCAGAGCGGTGGTGCTGGTGGTGGTGCTGCCGCGCCGCGCCCAATGTTACCCTCTGCGGTTATGGCGCGCAGGCAAGAGGAGCTCAGCGCTGCTGTCTGGCATGGCGGTGGTGGTGGTAGCAGTGACGAGGGCGAGGAGGGGGTTGAGGGTGAGGACGACGACGACGCGTGGGGCACGGGTCCGGGTCCGGGTGCGTGAGTGCATACATGCATGGCCTCCTCCCGCCCCTCCCGCCCTCTGTACATAGATGAGGTACTGCAGTACCTATGAAGTAACTTTAATGGCAGTGATCCGAGTTGCGTCTTTTACAATGGGCTCGCTTCGATCTGGCTGGTCTTGTGACTGAATGCTCGTCGTGAGTCGTGAGTCAAGCACTTATTCTCAGGCACCCGCTGCTCCACACGCGGGGGCAGGCGCGCGTCTAATGGCAGGGCGAGGCGAGGCGATGCTGGAGGCGCTTCTTCCTCTCCATCCTTGCTTTCTTCCTTCCCTTCCCTTCCTCCTCTTCTTCAAATCCCGCTCCATCACCTCGCCCCTCCTCACACACAAAAATCAAGGTTCCGCCACACAGTCCCGCCCAGCCACCTCCACGCCGCGGCCAATGCGCCCCGTAACGCCCACATCTCCCTCTCCCTCCCCGGAGCCAACCTCGGGCAGCCATACGCAGAGTGTGCCCCCTTCTGGCGCAGCGGCGGCGGCATCGTCTGTACCGGCATCTAACGAGGGATCATCATCATCGTCGTCTGCGGCGGGGGCGGGGGCGGGGGCGGCGACGGCTACAATACGCGGGCACACGTCCACCACAGCAAATGGAACGGGTCTGGCCTCCCTCTCCCTCCCGGGCTTGGACCACACCTACACCTACAACCCCGTAACATCTCCCTTTCACGAGGTGCTCCCTCCAGGCGGTCTCGGTGGCTTGAGCGAGTCGGACGTAGACCTTCACCTCGCGCAGCTGCTGGACCTCGTGGACCCCTCGACAGAGCCACTCCGGCAGGAAGTCGAGTCCCAGACGCGCAACGTCATTGACTCGCTGTACCAGCTTGCGGTATGCGCCGCAGACGTCCAGCCAGGGAGGGAAGAGATCATTGCGTCCAAGGTGAATGAGACGGTTGCGCAGTTGAGTGCGCTGGGAAACCGCACGCGCGGGCGCGAAGACGCACTCCCGCTTGTGCCTGGGGAGGTGTTGGAGGCAGTCGATGAGGGGCGGAATCCGGACTTGTGGAGTCGGAATAGGATGGCAAGGCTCTTATCGGATAATCAGCAATTGGCGGGACAGAGGTGGGCGATTGAGGCTTTTAGGACGAGGTTGGCGGATGAGGTGAGGGGAGAGTTCCCAGAGTTGGAGGGGGTCTTGCAGGAGATGGAGGTGGAGCATAGGGCACAGAGGACGAGGTTACATGGGGACGAGGGTGGGGGGGACGAGACGGTAAAGGGTGGGGTAGGGCCGCAGCAAGAGGCAGGGACCGGCGAAGGAGCCCAGGGAGAACAAAGAAGCGCACACGATAACGACGTCAAGATGGAGCCAGTCTGAGCTGGCAATGGCGGTTACACCACAAGCACACAGGCACGCACGCACACCGCACACCGCACACCGCACACCGCACACCGCACACCGCACACCGCACACCGCACACCGCAACACACACATTGTACTAATATCATTGTCCTCGACACCCAACTCGACTCGACTCGACTCGCACAAACGGCAAGGCAAACATCGTCCCACCCACGCACGTCCCCCTCACTTGGCCGCGATGCCCACCCGTCGCCCCGCATAGTCGAAGCTGACGGTAGCGCTCTGGAAGAAGAGATTGGCTAGGATCCACTGGTCGGTGTATCGCGTCTCTCGACCCACGATGCGCATGATGCACTGCCCCTTGTAGTCGCCCACGGTGACCTCTTCCCAAAGAAGGTCCTGCGGAATCGTAATCTTGGCCTCCTCTGCACTGCCGCCGCCACCGCCGAATACAAGCGTGACGTCGATCTTCTTGCCGCAGTCCGCCACGATATTCGTGAACCCCGTGTAGACCTCTGCGACTTCCAGACCATAGTGTTTCCCGAGGGCATGCACGTCCTTGGGCGGAAGCACGGAGAAGCGCCCCCCGCCCGAATCGAGGTACGCCGTGTGCTGCACCCCATTGAGCGTAAAGGGGATGTACCAGTTATCCTGTGTCTCTGCGGGGCCCTGCACATCGACAAAGGCCATGCCTTTGCGTCCCGTGCCGAGATCGTTGACTGTGACTTTTCCCCCCTTGGAAGTGAGGTCCATTGTGAATCCGCGAATGCCCCATTGCTCCTTGAGCTTCTCGAGCAAGTTGGGGGTTTGCGTCTCCTTGGGCTGCTGCGGGAGGTCCCGGTGGAACGACAAGCCCAGTACACCCTCGCCATACTCGGCGGGCACCACCTGCCCGGGCTTCTGCCCGACGAGGGACGAAATCGTCACGCCCTGGACCCGCGCCTTGGCGAACACGACTTCATCGGTATACACATCTGCCTTGAAATCGTCGTGTCCTATGAAAGAGAGGTTGGTCTGAAACCCGAGGGAGACGGACGACTTGGATTTCCCAGGAGTATAGACGTCCGCTTCGAGTAAGAGGTTGTGCGACCCCGTATCAAGAATGAGGGAGAGGTCTTTCCCCCCTACGGTGGCTGCGCCAGACCAGAAGAGGTTCCCTGCGAAGCGGGGGTCCACCTCGCCACCGCCGTATTGCGCGCGGGCGTGCACGTGGGGAGAGGGCGAGGAATCAAAGTACCGCCGGAAGAGACGGGCGTCGGCTTGCGGAGAGGTGCGTGCCGTCAGGGGGAGGTCATAGACGTCGGCGAGGGGCTGCGGTGAGACGGGTGTTGCCCATGAGAGGGAACAAGAGGACACAAGGAGCGAGGCGAGCGCGTGCAGAGGGGCGGGGCGCATGCTGGGCTGCGAGGGCAGTGCGATGCAGTGGGGGCGGTAGTGGTGTGCGATGGGAGTGGAGAGGGGCCATGTACAGCCCCACGCCCGCTTGGGTATTTGTAGTCCTGGCGGTCACATAGCTGACTCTCTGTGCCTGCCGCTGCCTACTTCCTTTCCGCCGGAATAGCTGTCGGAATAGCACGTCTGGGCGTCGGCCAAGAGTCATCTGGGTGGTGCATGCCGCAACTTCAGTGCAAGCAAGCAAGCAAGTAAGTATTGCACTGGACTGGACTTACTGCCCCCACTTAAGTGCCGCCAAAGGGCCCTCACCGCGCCGCGGAGAGAGAGGAGATCCTTGGCGGCCTTTGCGCGGGCACAATGACAACGCATGGCAGCCTGACCACCAGCCCGGGGGGAAGAACAACAGTCGATACAAAGTGCACAAGTACAATACCCTATGCCCTTGGGCGAATTCAAGTCAATTGGTGGTAATGAAGGTGGCGCCGGCGTGAGGTACCGATGCTAGCCAAGTATTGTACTTGTGCGTGCGCCAAGGTTCGTGTCATAGAGCAGTCATTGCCCGCCTATATCATCGCGGTTTACCGTAACCAATCTTCCGTCTGACGGTCGGTCGGCGCCCGGCGGAGGCGGAGCGGAAATCATTGGCCGGCGGGTGGGCCGGGCCGGGGTGGCGCAAAAGCGCAAAAGATGGCAAGATGGCACTGTATGTACTGTACCTGAAACGTGGTAGCTCTCGGCCGGCGGCGGTGGTGGGAGACGCCAAAGACCGTGCTGGCAGTGGTGGTGTGTTGGGTGACTGCATGACACTGCGCTCACAAGGTATCCATTGTGGATTTTTGGTTGGGTGAGGAGCGTAGCTGGCGGGCTGGCTGGCCTGGCTGGCTTGGCTTTGTATGCACCATCGGAGTAGTGTAAGGTACTGATGTCACGTGACGGGGATTACCTGGGTGTTGGTTGTGGGTGTGGTGGGCGTGTGTGGGCGTGTGGTGGGCGTAGGCGGGGCGTGCGTGTACGGGCATCGCAGGCGGCGCGGCGGACGACGTGGAAGCGCGACTTGCTGGCTGGCCACGGCGTACACGCTACGCTATACACGCAGCATACATTCTCAGAAATTCCTGACGGCAATCAATCCATACAATCCGTCGGCAACAATTACAGGTCACTCCCTCGTCATCGTAACCGTTACCACTACCACTACCACCACAGCCGACCACCGACCACTGCCGCGGGCGCCTCACTCGCAGCAATGTCGCAGTACAAGTACGACGAAGAGGGCGGACAATTCCTCACCTTTGTACTCACATTCCTCCTCCTCATACTCACACCCTTGACATGGTCACTAGTCGGCGGAGCAGCATCCCAAAAGGGTCGCGCACAGTCTTGGTTCGATGCTAGGGGGCAAAAGGTATCTGCCATCAAGAGACTCAGTAGGAGGACATTGACCAATCCACAGATTTCCAAAAAGTGAGGGTCGGTTGGGTCATACCAATATACATACCATTGACCACCACGAACCCCACACGCCGCCTTGCTGACTTCAAGCCTCGCTCTCCTCCGCGCCTCGCTCGCCCCCGCTCAGATTCCTCTTCGTCGTCGCCGGCTGGGCCGCCGTCGCATTCCTCGCTCAAAAGGTGGCCAACGCCGCCGCAAACTCACAGCACGCCGTATACGACCCCTTTTCTATCCTCGGCATCGCAGCCAGCGCAACCGAAAAGGAAATCAAGAAGCACTACAAGCGCCTCAGCGTCAAGTTCCACCCTGACAAGATTCGCCTCTCGGGCAACCAGACCAAGGAGTCCGTCGAGTCCCACTACATTGAGCTCACAAAGGCATACAAGGCACTCACCGACGAGACGATTCGCAAGAATTTTGAACTCTACGGACACCCCGATGGCAGGCAGGAGATGAGCATGGGCATCGCCCTCCCTACCTGGGTCGTCGAGAGCCAGAACAATGCTTGGGTCCTCGGCGCATACGGTCTCGTCTTTGGCCTTTTGCTGCCTTACATGGTCGCACGCTGGTGGTACGGATCCCGCTCCATGACCAAGGATGGCCTCATCGTCGGCACTGCCCAGACCTTTTTCCAGCACCTCCGCGAAGACACCTCTCCCAGCCGCATTCTTGCTCTCCTCGCCATTTCCGAAGAGTTCGAGGACAAGCGTCTGGACAAGCGCGGAAAGGACAAGAATGAAGCTGCGCTGCAGGAAATGGAGGACGAAGTGCGCCAGAAGCTCAAGGCATATGGCCCTCAATGGGCGCTCATCCCCGAGTTCCGCTCCCAGTCCATCCGCAAGGCCCTCGTACTCATGTACGCCCACCTCTTCCGCATCGACAGCAAGTGCGCCGCCCTCGTCCGCGAGCGCTACCTCGCCGCTGCAAAGGCCGAGAAACTCCTCAATGGCATGCTCCAGATTGCCCTTGCGCACAACTGGCTCGACCTCACAGAACTCATCATGACCATGATCCAGTCCTTTGTACAGGCCGTGCCCGTCAGCGAAGACGCACGTGTCGCTGAGCTCCTCCAGCTCGGCGGCATGCAACTCTCCGCTGCCCGCGCCATTGTCGCTGCCAAGACGGACATGGGCAGGCAGGGCATACAGGGATTCCTCAAGATGCCCGATGCACAGCGCCGCAAGCTCGTCGCTGCAAAGAACATTGGAGATGAGCAATACGATCACATGCTCAAGGTTGCGGGACAGTGGCCTCGCCTCGAGCTCGAAGACGCCTTTTTCAAGGGTGAGTGCGCGTGCGCGTGCGCGTGCGCGTATGGCCTGGCTTCCTATCCGCGCTTCTACCGCTAACGTATTACCCCCACCCCCGCTCCTTTTTCCGCACAGTCTCCGGCGAACGCCTCGTGACAACCGGCGCCATTGTGCAATTCGTAACAAAGCTGCGGCTGCTCCCACACAACAAGGACGACGTCCTCCTCGTCAATGGCGTCCGCCCCTCCACGCTCAAGTCGTCCTCTGGCAGCGACGATGTGCGCTCCGGGCTAGACGAAGACGTCGACGAGCACACCAATGCCCTGGGCGGCAAGGTCTCGGGCTCAAGCAGCGCCAGTGGGGACGACGGCGGGAAGCAGACGATTGGCGTGGCGCGCGCCCCACACTTCCCCGAGGAACGCAAGCCCCAATGGTGGGTCTTTATCGGCGATCAGAAGCAGAGCCGCGTCATTGTCCAGCCTACGCGCATCACGGACATTGGCCCCGACCGTACACGCACAGTCTCCGTACAATTCCAGGCCCCGCCTCAGCCGGGGCTATACACCTTCCTCGTGCAGGTCCGATCCGACTCGTACATCGGTAGTGCTGCTTCGAAGCATGTGCAGCTCCGCGTGCAGGACCCGAGTGTCCTCGATGCGGATGAGGCGGATGTAGAGGATGATATTTCGGAGCCGGATGAGGATACGCTGGCGGGTCAGATGGCGATGATGCGCGGGGAGAAGGTCAAGCCTAGTCCGATTCATGGGAATGGGGATGACGATGATGATGACGAGGACGAGGACGAGGAGGATGACGAGGATGAAGACGACGTCAGCGACTCAGACACAGACGCAGAGTAGGCGTCGAGAGGCAGTGTCACACAGACAGTGTAGGGGCTGTGGGCGGAGCGGAATGTACGCCATTGTCCTCACCTTACCTTACTTAATTCCAACCGTCGTCCATTGCCGTGTTCATTGTGTGAAAAGAGGGAGCGTGCCTCGCGACAGCATACATTCACTGCCTACAACCCATCATGAGCGCAGCGTGTCCACGCCGCCGTGCAACACGACAGCATCATCTATGTTCTCGCACTGACGATGTCAACCAAAGTAAATTAAGAAAACGACGGCATTGATTTTTTTTTTGCCCCCTCGAGTTCGAGGTTGATATAGGCGAGTTCTGTGAGACGAGACAGGGCGGTAGACAGCAAGAAGCGAAGCGAAACGAAGCAAGAGAACGACAAGGAGCGGGAAGGGCAAGGCCGGGCGAGGGAACGAATTCTCCGAACGTGGCGAGGCGGTACGACTGCGGATTTTTGTGTGTTTTTTGATGTGTTACGTTCGAACACAGGACAGGGCATAGCAAGCATGGGGGCATATAGGCAGTGCGGGGCGCGCGGGAAAACATTCGAATCAGTAAAGGGGAGGGGGAGAGAGGCGACGAACTGGGGTGATAAATGAGAAAGAAAATGTGACCGTGCGATGCGCATGTGCGCGGACGCCACGGCGCCGAGGTTGAAGTCGGCAGGGTGAAATCCGAGGAGATCATGGAAAACAAGACTGGGACAGGGCAAAGACAGCCAGCTGTCTGCAATGAGGGGCGAAGGCGGACGTCGTGAGGCCAGCTCGGGTAATGGACCGATTGCGGGGGAAGAGACGTTGCCTGTGATGGCGCCCAGGGGGTGTCTATCTGGGTACGGCGTAGGGAGCGAGAACATGGCTGACATGCTCGCTTGCCGAAGAGCAGATGTGTATACGAAAAGACGAGGGGAAAGAACACGGACGACTCGATGGTGTACCGACGAAACCTGAAGTCTTGCTCGACGCGAGGGTGAGAGAAGTGTGCGTGCGGTGCACAGCACGGGATAGGGTAACTCTGGCGCAGGATGTGCGACAGAGATTGTCCCTGAGAGGATACCCAGCGGAGACTGACGAGACTGCAGGCCTCTCCAGGCTCATTGATGATCGGGAAACGAAGATAGGGGAGGTAGGCCGATCGAAGAGCGTTGGAGATGTGTGGTACCGAGATACAAATCCGGGCCCGACGCCGAGCTTGTTTGGTCGACGACGGGGCATGTGGACATGTCAATGTTCCTGTCGTCTGTAGAGGAAGGCCCGAAGGCTTCCTTGTGCACAAAAGGGTGGCTGTCATGGCCGACCTTGTGATCTAAGCGGTGGTGTATATGACTGCAAGTTGGCGCGGGCAGTTGGAGCGAAGAGACGGTGTGGCGATGGTGAGTGAGTACACAACCATGTGGGAATCACGACTAGCTCTGCCGCTCGCCGGCAACTCACCTCTTTAAGAAGTAATCGATGAGGGCGACTCTCAGCCGAGGTCGACGGAAAGGCCCTGACCGGGTCGAAGCTTCTGACCCTTTTTGAGGTGTACGCTGCGGGTGTGACGGTTGCAGTCGGCCTTGCGCGAAAAGGCCTTGCCGCATCCTTCAAAGGGGCAGGCAAAAGGATACTCGCGCTGCTCCTGGTGAATGGTTCGGTGCGTCTTCAAGTTGAAGTGGCGGTCAAAGGTCTTGTTGCAGACGTTGCAGCGGAAGAAGCGCTTGCCGTTGACGTAGAAGACTTCACCGTTGTCGAGGGCGGTGCTAGTGTTATTGTTGCCGACGGCGGCGTGCTTGGAGGTGGGCTGCGTCGAAGAGCGAGTCTTGGAGGGGGCAACTTGGTTGTGGTTGCGGTACTGAAGCTCCATCTCCTGGTGCTGAGTGTGGTGATGCTGGGTGTGCTGAGGCTGGATGCCGCTGAACAAGGCATCCAGAGTGAACGCATCGGACCCAAAGTGAGAGTGCTCTCCAGGAGAGCAGGATCGGCTGGTGTGAGATGGAGGAGAGGACAAGTCGGCAGGGGGACTCTGGCTGGCGTTGGAGCGGACTTCGTCCAAGACGGCGTGGTCGACGGGGATGCCGACTTGATTGAGGGCGCTGACGAGGGTAGTCGTCTCGCGCTCATCACGACCGCGGGCGTACTCGCGGACGAGGTCTGCGACCTTTTCACCGAGAGTTCGTCGGTCGGACTGGCTGAGAGGAGAAGCGCTGCGGCTGTCGAAGCTCGAGGGGGTGCCAGCGGTGGACTGGGAGGCCACGGGCGCGGCGGTGCTCTCTTGGCTGCTGGAGTAGCCGCTGACGCTGTCGCTGAGGCTCAGTCGGCGGACATTGGCAGTGAAGCCAACGTTGGAGTCGGCACCGACGGGCAGTGTGGTGACCTGCTGAGGTGCGATGCCACGAAGAGTAGCAAAGAGGTGGGGCATGGGGTCCAGCGATTGTGCAACACCGTCAAAGGTGGCGGGTGCGCCGGAAGCGTCTTTGCCCAGAGTTGGGATCTGGTCGAGGGAGGTAGAGCCGGAAGTGGCAGTAGCCGCGGCAGTGCCAAAGAAGTCGGCGTACTTGAGACTGTCGGGCCAAGTCTGGTCGTCGGAAGCGGCGTTGATGACGCTAGCGTCGACGCTAGGCTGCTGTGCGGGACTGACGGATCGACCAAAGTCGAAGAGGGGTCGGTCGCCAAAGAAGACGCCGTGCTCGTCAAAGGGCGTGGCGGATGTGCCAAAGTCGTCCTCGATGGGGATAAGCGGGGAGTCATCAAAGTCTCGAGAGCTGTTTGGGGAGCCGACCGAGGAGACGCCAAGAGGGGACTCGAAAGGAGAGGCCGAGGTGGCGTAGTTGATCATGGTGGTGCGCGGGGCAAAGGGCTGGGTGGCGCTTGCCTTTTGGTGGTGGATGGCAGGAGTGGGCATGGAGGAAAGGTTTTGCTGACCAGCGCCAGCAGCGCCGCCAGACTTAAGTAGGTCCAGGGCGGGTGGGTTGTTCATGTCGTTGGGAGGCAGCTGATAGACGTATTCAGCAGAGGCAACGTAGGCTTGAAGCGCGAGCCAGGCGGACTGGGCGAGGTCGGTGTGGGTGGATGGGTCTGTGCTGTGTTTGACAGCAGCGTCGAGGGGGGCAGCAGAGCGATGATCGGCTTCAATGGACATGGGAATCGGGGCGGCGGGGTTGTGAGTCACGATTGAGGTGTTGGACTGTCGAGTGTGGCGGTGCCGGTGATTGGGCTGGGGGGCTGGGAAGGCTGGGGACTGTGTGTGTGCGAGTATGCGGTTGGAAAGGAAGATTGAATCGATGGCTTGGATGTTGTGGTTGTTCTGGTGAACGTATGAGGAGCTGGAAAGAGCAACAGGTGGGGGGCAAAAAGTCGAGCGGGGGCTTGCGTGCGTGAAATCTCCCAGGGGTTAAATGTGTTGTTGGGCGGGCAGATCCTGGGCGGTAAGGGCGGCAAGGGCGGCAAGGGCGACGCGAGCGACGCGGCGGGGCGGGTAAGTTTACAAGGGCCTGCGTCCACGAGCCTGCGTTCACGAGCCTGCGTTTGTGCGTTCACAAGCCTGTCAAGAGTCAAAGTCTTGCCGCCATATGGGCCGCCATGGCTTGCCATTATCATCATCCTTGCGGTCCCCATCGCCCACCGCATCGCATCGCTTCTACAGGAATCAATCACATCACGCTCCTCGCCCCTTGGCCCCTCCTCGCTCTCACCCCCACCGTATGTCTCAACTCAAATTTCGGGCCGCTCCTCGTCTGCCTCTCCACACACACACACAGAAGCGGGCGGAAGCAGAGGGACGAAATGGCGGCGGCGGCGGTCAACGTGGACGTGCGCCGTGCGCGTGCGTGTGAGTCGCGGGGTGCCTGGCGCGAGGCGGTGCTCAGCCCTCGACTCAGCACTGCACCGACCTGCACGGCTTGCAGCCACCGGGCGTCGGACCTGTAGGGGCGACGACGCGTGGCTCTCACGGCGGAAGCGCCTCCTTCGGCCGGGGGGAGGTGGGTGAGTCACGGCCACAACAGCCACAGCGACCACGCCCACGGAGTCATGGGCTCATCAGCTCACCCACCTTGTCCAACCTCTGCTCTGGTGCACGCCCAACTCAAATCTTACTTGTGCCCGCACACTGGCCCACTGGCCTGTGTCACACTGACGCGGCCATGACTCCCCCTCGGCTCTCGGCCAGCTCGGCTGGTCTCGCTTCGGTTAAGTAGCGGGGTGGGGTGGGCCAGGGCAATCCTCGGCGCGCACGCCCCTTCGTTTGCCGTTGGATGCTGCATTTTCCCCTCTTTGCTCCAGAGAAAAGAAAATGAAGTCGCATCAATACCGACAAGGGGCCCGAGTCGCTTCACTGCGTCGTCGTCGTCACCACTCCCTCCCTCCTTATCGGAATAAAATAGGCTTCGGCCGATCTGATAGCCCGATCTGGAGATTGATCTGATGCCACGAAACAAAAGAACATGAATGCCAGGAAAATTAGCTTCGCATGTCTATGCTGCACCCGCAACGCCCCGACTCGCCAAGTCGCCAAGGTCGCCGGGGGTTAGTGACATGACAACAGGCAGTCGAACAACCTTCCATTTCAACCTGGAACCCGACCGACGTCGCGTCTCAGATGGTCACGCCATCTCCCTCTTGACAGTGAGGTCCCCTGGCATCCAAGACCGATGCCAACATAGACCCGCTCCCAACCGCTCCTCCTACCCGCTGCCCTCGACCGCTTCTCTCAGCCGCGGAGACTCTTTGTTGCCTGTGCTCCACTGGCTGGCTCGCAAGGCTTGTGCATACGATAGACTCACAACTGAACCCCCTTCTTGCCCCCCGCCCGCCCGTCTAACTCCGTGGCTGTTGTGGCGCGCCCCGATCCCGGCGAGAAGCCTGCTTAGACGCGCACATCCGCTGCAACCGACTGCGTTAGCCTGCATGGCGCGCCAGGGCAAGGCAAGGCGTGGCGTCCCTTCCAGTTGCGACCGACGCTGCGAATTGCCAGCAGATGAGCATCTGTGGTCCCCGTCTGGGACGCCCGTATGTATTGTACTCAACAAGCGTGTGCCGCCGCCGCCGCCTTGGCGATGCACCCTTGGAATGCCATGCCCCGATCTCTCATGTCAAGTCGGCGCCTTTCTTGCTCTCTCTTGCCTCGCTGTCGGTGTCGGTGTCGGTATCGGTGTCGTCGTTTGTGCCTTGCCCACCTCGTCGAGTGCTAAATGTGACACATCGCATGGAGCACAACATCGCATGAAGCTCAATGGGTGCCAAGGTTGCCCATCTTCCTCCTTCTGTTCCTGACCACATCACCAGGTCGTCGCCGCCGACGCGACTCGACTCTGCGAAAGCTCCGCTCAGCTCACGCGCAGCTCCATATCTCCCAGACACGCACGCGCACACACGCAGCCGCACACCCGCACACACACGCACACACACAAGGGCCCGACGCTGTGCTGCATAACATTGTTCACGACGTTGTGTGCACACCTTTTAGCCGACTAAATGCATGCTTCCCCGTGCCCACACTCACCCTCGGCGCCGAAGCTCGGCCGGCTCGGCGCCCTTGTGCTCGCCTGCGCGTCTGCACCTCTGTCTGGCTTGGCGTGACCTGGCCTGGCCTGGCCTGTATCTCGCTCGCCTCGCCGCGTCAGCTTATGTACAAGATGTAAGTACAACCCGCCTCCGATCTCTCCGTTCCATGAGCCCGGTTCCTGCGCCAGGGCCGTTGCGCCCGCGCCCGGCTCCAGGGGTGTGTGTCGTCGCTCTGTCCTTGCCTGCCCAAAATGCTCACTCTGCAACGTTTTGACCCCACACTAAGTACCTGAGACGATGCCACGCCACGCCATGCCGTGCCACGTTTGTCACGGGTTCGACTGGCACCGTCCTCACCCCGCGTTGCTTCGGCGTGCTGGGTCCCCGCATTATCACTACCACTCGCAGTACTAAGCATCAGAATCTCCCCGCTACCCACGACTGTCCACTGCACACGCTAACGATGTTTCTCAGCATTCGGCCGCGCCAGTTCTACAACGTCCACTCACCCTCACCCTCGCTTCGGTCCGTCTATGTACCAATCAATATATGCGTGTATGCGCCGGGGGCACGGACTTAGCCCACGCCCGCCCGCCCGCCCGCCCGCCCGCACGTACTCTGAACTCCGACCGCCATTCTCGCCGAGGCAGAGATTACCGCTAGGCACGGACCTTTTGTCCTCGTGCCTTCCGATTGAGGAACAAGGAAGGACGTCGGGCGTGGAACGTGGAATGTGGCCAAGGCCGGAGAAGAAGGGGGTGCGGTATTGGAATCCAAGGCTCGACAGTACGAGCATCCTCGCCTTGCTTTGATGGGTTTGCGTTCGCGGGACCCCGGCCACTTGCGCTGCGCTGCGTTGCCTTGCGTTTGCGTCGGATGCTCGGGTCGTCATGAAGGTTGTTGCTCCCTTTGTCTGCGTGCAATGCCTCAAGCGGTGGCATCCGACGCGCATTCACGCAATGACTGATCGCGCAGGGAATTGCTGTTTTCGATTGTCCATGGATGACCTCACAGCAAGAGTTCACCACTAGTCTCCGTACCCAATCTTCTTGCACCCCAGAAGTACTAGATTGCGTTGCGCTGGTGCACCCTGGTGAATCATTGGCCCGGCCTACTTGCCGCTTTCCCTGATGCCTCTCTCGTCGACACGCGGCGACCAAGAATGGCCAACAGATGCGGCCTTGTTGCCTGCATGCTATCCTCCGAAAAGCATTGCCGAAATGGCTCGACAGAAGAACCGATGAACAGGTAGGAGCCTGGATGACTTGCCAAAGTGGGCTGGTGGTGACCCACTCTCGGAGCCGAAACCAACCCACGGCCAGATCGCGTCGCGTTGGCGCGTCGCGCCGTCACAACAAACAGACACAACGCAACAGCGCAAGAGCGGAGAGATCCGACCCGGCGGGTCAAGCCAATTGTGGGGATCAACACTCTTGACGACGCCGTCCCTTTGTATCTTGAGCTTTCGTCCGCATACATTCACTCTACACCCACACACTCACCAAAAGACACCCCTCCACACACACACACCCCACAATGACGTCCTCGCCGCCCCTCCAGATGGACGACCTGTCCTTCTCGGAGATGTCCCTCCTGGCCACGCCCAGCAGCAGCAAGCACGCCTACAAGAAGTACAAGCTTCCCTCTTCTCGGCCGTCGGTCAGCGGAGCTCGGCCATCCGAGGCGAATCTCCGCCTTCTTCAGGGCGTGGCTAAGCCGCCTCCCCCTCCCGCAGCGGCTAAGCGCGCAGCCAAGGGCGCGGGCGGGGGCAAACGCCGTATGAGCTTGTTTGCGCCGAGTGCTCTGCCTTCTAGCAGCGTAGACGATGCCGCCGATGACGACGCCAATGGCGAGAATGATGTCGAAGGTGACGCAGAGAACAAGGGAGATGAGAGTCTGGACAATGGCGACGGCGACGTATTTGGGCATGAGCGGCAACGCGACAGGCAAAGGGAGCCCAGTCTGCCCATGTCGCTCAGTGCGCTCCGCAAGGGCGATGCTCAGGAAACAAAGAGCGAGCGACAGCAGCAGTCTCAGTGGCCCCAGACGGAGAGTCGCGAGCAAGTACAGAGGCAGTTGGAGGAGTTGGGGAGGATGAATGATACGTTTGAGGCATACGAGAGGATGCTCGAGGGTACAGCTGGGCAAATCGAGGTGAGTGGTGTGGTGGACGCGTTACGTTGTTGCGCACCCACGCTGACCCTCTCTACCCCGCACGATTCAACAACAGCTCTTCTCGGTACGGCTCGACTCGACATCGACGCTGCTGTCCTCCTATATTGACCTCCTCCTGCGCGCGTCGGACCACCAGAACCTGCTGCTGAACCCTTCCTGGCAGGGTCAAACTGTCGACCAAGAGAAGCACGAAGAGGCTATGCGTCAATTCGAGGCCGAGCTGGAGCGGCGCAGGCGCGAGCGCGAAGAGGAAGAGGAGCGGCGAGCAGCGGAAAAGGCGCGAATCGAGCGGGAGAAGCAAGAGGCCGCCGAGGAGGCACGTAAGCGCGCGAGTAGCGCCATGGGCGGAGCGAGGGGGACGACGACGGGCCTACGAGGAGCGAGGGGCGGCAGAGGAGGGGGTACAGCGTCGGCCGCTGTTCGCGGGAGGGTCGCGTCCGGTACGGCTAGAGGAGCCAGCACTGCCGCGTCGACGGGCACGACGAGGGGCAGAGTCACTTCCTCGACGGGCAGACCGCCCTCTGCTGCAGCGACTTCGCGGGCGGGGGCCGGGGCGGGCGCTCGGCCCAGTGGGATTCCTGCGCCGTCGAGTCGAATCGGTACGGCGAGGGGGAGGGGCACCACGAGGACCTGATGCGGGAACTCGAGGTAGTGCGGTTCTTTCTAGAAGTGGCCACCTGGATGATAGAGGCTGACGGGTTGGTTTGCCCTTGTATATCATGCTTCGCTTCTCCGGCGCGCGTGCCCCATGCGCGCCTTTGTTCCTTTTATCTTCGTCTTCGCTTTCGCTGTCGCCTTGACCTCGCCTCTCTCCTCTCGAGATGAGCAATGACCATCCGCATTACCATTCGATAGTTATCGAGTGTGTGCACGAGAGGGAACCATCCCTCCACCATCACGTACCTTCTACTCTGGATGAACCATACCGCTGCCCTGACGCGAGCCGGCCCTCGTTGAGCCGGATGCCGAGCCGCGCCGGGTGTCACGGCGTGCGTGCGTGCGTGCGTGCGTGCGTGCGTGTGGGGTGCGGGGTAAAGTAAATTTCGGCTTTGGTTCTGTGAATCTTGGAATGAATGGCTTGAGCAGTATTTGCACTTCCCTCGACCCAGACCTTCTCAGCCTATCGTCCGCTCTGCTGCTGCATCGAATCATTCCCCCATTTTGTATCCACTGCCTCTCTCCATCAACGCATCGCCAGACACGCCCCATCACGTACATCCACCTACCGCCCGCCCAGCATGCCCCCCTCGCAAGGTACGCCCTCTGCCTCCCCGCAGACACTCCGTCGCCTAATGAAAGAATTCGAGTCCATCCGGAACGACCTCGATGCACGGAATCGGGCCCTGGCCGAAGCAAGTGAGGCTGGAGCTGGAACTGCAAGTAGCAGCAGCGCCCCCAGCCGGAGAGCAGCGCGGGCGAACCCGGACTTGTTGGAGTTGAGGCCGTGGGACGCAGATGGAGAGGATTTGTTTGAGTGGTATGCTGTTATCAAGGGGCCCGAGGGGGGGAGTTATGAGGGTAGGTTGTTGGTAGGCTCTCTTGCTTTCATGCTGTTTGCCTAGCTGACTGGTCCCACGCGCACCTCCTTGTCCCCCTTCTCGTTCCCATGCCAGGCGGCACGTTCGAACTCACAATCGTCGTTCCCCCGCAGTACCCCTCGAAACCACCCAGCATAAACTTCAAAACACCCATCTGGCACCCCAACGTCTCGTGGAAGAATGGCGAAATCTGCCTCGACGTGCTCTCCCCCGCACAGTGGTCCCCTGCTTGGCAGCTTGCGTCGGCATGCACGGCAGTCATTGCGCTGTTGGATGCGCCCGAGCCGGATAGTCCATTGAATGTTGATGCTGGTGAGTATGGCGCAGCTGAGGGCGGGGCGGGTCAGCCGATCACGGAAGGAAAGACGCTGACTTGAGACTGCACACACATCCTCTTGCCTCTACCCCCGCACCCCCCGCCCGCCCGCTGCCAGCAACCGTCTTCCGGACAGGCGATACAGTGGCCTACCGATCTATGTGCAGGATGTATACACTCTTGCATGCTAGTGAGCTTCCGTCGACGATCCAGGCCGCTCCCGAGTGACGTCGGCGGGGTAGATGTATTAGTCAATCAATTCGCGTAGACTATGATACCATTACATGCATACACGGGATGAACGGAGGCATATATGCGTGAAAAAAGTGGGATATCATTGGATGACCAGCTGGTCTCAACTCTTCAGCACGGCCATGCCCGCCGTGCACACGCCGCGCCTACATCCTCGCCCTGACCTGTGCAGGGGCATCAGCCGCCAGCTCATCCGCACTGTCATGCTCCACGTCGCAATGCTCGACGTCCCACCCCCACTCCTCTTCTTCCTCTTCGCTGCCCTCTTGGCCGGCCTTGCCGTCACCCCGTCCAGCCCGCGACGCCAGCATCTTCTCCCTTTGAACCCTCCGCCTTTCCCTCTCTTCCCTTCGCATGGCGATTCCATCCCGCTCATCATCGACTGTCCACGCCTTGTGTGCAATTCCACCCAGGCCATGCGCTTCTCCGTCCACGCCGAGTATGCGCCCATGGAGGATATAGTCCAGGTAGAGTGCAAAGATGGTTTCCTCGCGTGTGAGCGGCGAAGGAGCGGCCTGAGCCGCCGCAGCCGCAGCTCCACCCTCCGTCTTGGCCTCCTCGGCATGCACAGCTTCCTCGTGCGCCTCGTACCCCTCTGCGCCCGACTCGCGTGGTGTGGCTGCCGTCGTGTCGCCTTCACCGGCACGACGATTCCCCTTGTTCGAAGGCGAGAAGGACGTCACATGCCCGCACTTTGGCCAGGGCGGGTCGTTCCTCGGCGGGTCTACCCACAGGGAGTGCACATTCCGACTGGAGTGATCCAGCATATTAAGCTGCTGCTCCATCATCCTGCGACTGATCGTTTCGTCGTCTTCAAACCCCACGTAAAGGTACCTTTGCACTTTCGGTACGATTCTGCGAGCCTGACGCTGTTCGCGCGGTCCCTGGAGGGAGAAGAGCGGGTGGAAGAACCACTTGCACCAGTCTCGTCCTACGCCATAGGGGATGTCGTACCCCAGGCCGAGGGAGCTCGCGCGAAAGACGCCCTCCTCCTCGAGGGGCCGCGCTATCATCTGCTCGAAGCCATAGCGCGTGCGCGGCGGGTCATAGCTATTCCCCCAGTAGGCGTTGCCGCCACAGACGTTGAGGAGGCGCACCGCAGCGGGGGACGGGTCGGCGGGTGTGCCTCGCCCAAAGAGGACGTCCTCCTCGAGGAGAGCTATGATGTGCCCGCCTAGAGAGTTGCCTAGTAACGTGAGGGGCAGGCCCGCCCACCGCGTACGAATGTACCGCACGACGGTCGCGAGGTCATGATGCGTCCAATGGGAGATGAGCCCCCACTCGCGTGGCGCAGCAAGGAGCGCCTCTTCAAATGCCTGTTCGCGCGCGAGCTCCGCCTCCTCGGGATTGTCACCGTGGCTGTCGTCTGCCTGCCGCAGCTTGGCAAGCACCTCCGGCGGGAAGGACGCCCCCGAAAAGCGAAAGTCAAAGGTGCAGACTGCTACGCCGTGGGAGGCGAGCCAGCGCGCAAAGTCATTGTAGAAGCGGCCCTGGACGCCCGTGGCATTGACGATGACGCAGGTTGCCTGGACTGCAGAGGCCGACGCCGGCTCGAAGCGGTGCACGGCGATGGGGAAGCCGTCCTGTGCTGGGAGGGTGAGCGGCGTTGTGGTGATGGCTGCCTGCATCGTGGAGCCAGCGGAGAGTGGTGGACGTGGGCGTGGGCGTGGGCGTGAGTTTGATATAGGTGAGTGAAGGTCAGACGAGGAAGAAGACGAAGGTGGTGGTGGTAGCAGTCTTCGTGAGTATCAATTGCAGAATTGCATGCGCCCCCAGTGATGCCCGCCTCTGTCCCTCGGGTCTACCTACACCCGCCCTATCCGCCTTGGCATGTCTGCCAAAGAAGGGCGAATCTCATCGGGGTGTTACTTCGCTTGCCCCGCCCTGTTCCTCGTAAACTTTCACGCTTTGGCTCGGTGTGCGTGTGTGGGTGTGTTTCCGCCATAGGTTTCATCGACTGCAATTTCCCGCCCCCGACACCTTGCCCCGCCGAGGCAGTTCTGCCGGTGCGTACCACTGTCCTCCAACTGAAGTGAGCCGTGCGCGTGCGCGTGTCTGGTGCATGTGATTGTCGTCGAGCTTCACCTTCCCCACACTGCCAATGTCCGAGCCGGGCCCGGCGACAAGCCAGCCCTCCCTCGCCCAGTCGCCTGCGTTTTTGCGTTCGCCGGTGACTGACTGCACTTGCGCTTTGCCACGCCTTCCCCACAAAGAGGCGGGGGGCGCGGCGCGCATTACAAACGGAGCCGACGTCGTGTCGTCCTCGCCTGCCCCAACACCTGCACCTCCTGCAACTCCACCTGTGCCCAACGGACAACAGACGACGGACGACGGACGACAAACTCCTTCCTGGCGTCCTTTGCCGTCGTCTCAGGCAATCGTCTCGCCAGCATCTTACCCTCCTCCTCCTCCTCCCCCGCATCCCACCTCACCTCGAATGGCCAGCTGCGCCAGAGTCGCACTCGCCCGCACGCCCGCACCTGCAGCATCTGCGTCTCGTCTCTTCGTTACTGCCCGTACAGGTACACGATGCGCGCTTGTCCGTCCTGAGCGGGCGGCAGTGACGGCGGGGCGAAGTGACCAGCGCACGGCCATCGCCACTGCCACTGCCGTCCGGACGATCGACTTTGCCAATGCACGTCCGTACACCTCGTCGTCGGCTCGCGCCCCCCACGCACCGCAGATCCGTATGCTTCTCGTCGGTTCGCCCGGATCAGGCAAAGGCACCCTCTCTGCCCGTCTGCACGATACCTACCCTTCCCTGCGCACCGTATCCGCCGGCGACCTCCTACGGCGGCACATCCAAGATGGCACGCCCCTGGGCGTGGAAGCGCGGGACGTCGTCTCCCGCGGGGGGCTCATGCCCGACGAGCGCATGATGGAGATGCTCCGTAGCGAGATTGACTCGCGCGGGGAAGACGATTGGCTCCTGGATGGGTTCCCGCGCACATCGGAGCAGGCGCGTCTACTCGATGCCGCACTCGCAAAGCAGCAACGCCCACTCAACCTCGTGGTGAACCTCGCTGTACCCGAGAGCGTGATCCTCGCGCGCATACTCAACCGGTGGGTCCACCCCCCCTCGGGGAGGGTCTACAACCTCGACTATAACCCACCGAGCGTACCCGGCAAAGACGACGTCACGGGCGAAGCCCTCGTACAGCGCGCAGACGATAACGAGGAGACGTTCCGTGCGCGTATCGCCGCGTTTCACGCTTCGACGGGACCCATGATTCATCACTATAGTCGCACCTCGCACTTGTTGTCGAGGCCCAATGGCGGCGATGCAGACGCCGCCGCCGAGAAGGACTCGGACTCGGACTCGGACCCACTGGCCATTGCTAGTCTCGAGGAGTTGCGCGACGCACTCGGCGCACAGCGAAACATCTCCAATGACGAGAAGGTCTACGTCTCGCTCCAGGGTAGCACCAGTGCGGATATTTGGCCCATGCTGGACGCAGTCGTGCGCTGGAGGTACGCCTTGCAGTGATGGGTGAGGGGCAGCAATTCCAGGCGCAGGCAAGGGGATCGAGGTGGGGTTGGGTGGCGGACACGCAGCATCTATCATTGAACGTGGGGTGGCAGGCAATGGCACATCATAGCATAGCATAACATAGCACAGCATACCACGAGCAACCCCGCGTCGTGGCCTCTATATCCGCCCCTTTGGATCCGTCTTTGCTGACTTGTCTGGAGAATCCACTGACGCCTCACTGCCAACGTCACTGGTGATTCCCTCTGCTGCTGACCCCGCTGGACTCGCCGATTTGGTAGATGACTCGTCCCTGTCCGTGGCGGCTGCAGCGACTGCACCAGCTGTCTCCTCTGCCTTTTCTTGGACTTCTTCGTGTGTGGCCTCGGTGGAAGCAGCTGAAGAGTCGTTTGCCTCCTCTGGCTCCTTTGCTTCAAGATCCTTTGAGCCCTCTTCCTCGCCTGCCTTTGCCCGCCTTGCCTCGTCCCAGAGCCCCACCAGCTCCTCCTCCCAGCCGCATATCCTGCTCAACTCCCGCACGCCCTCATCTGTCTTGCCTTGGAAGAACACATCACGAATGAGGTGCTTCTTCCCCTCACCGCGCCCCAGCGCAAGCCCATCAAAATCAAATCCGTTCTCACGGAAGCGCGACGCACCATCGAGGGACAGTCCGGAGATGAGATCCCCGAGGTCCTCCTCACCGCCAATGGCGCCTACGCGCTCCAGGTTGAGTAACAGCCGCGGGCAGGTGGAGGATACGTAGTCGATGAGCGACGCAAAAGGCTGGACTTGCAAAGATGTTCCCATGGTGATGAGCAGGTCTGCTTCCTTGAGGTCGTGCAACTGGCGGAAGAAGCGGTCGGGCAGGCCTTCGCCGAAGACTGGGTGTGCGTGCATCGGGAAGAAATGCAGATACGCGTGGAAGCCGGTTGTCAGCTTATCGCGGGCAGGAGCTAGAGGATCGACTTGAACCTTCGAGTCGATGACGCCGCACTCACAGACAATATCAGGTTTTACAAGCCCTCCCCTACCACCCCCTGTGCGCTTCCTGCACTGCTCATCAGGGCAATACGCCACTTCCCCGTGCATACACTTATCCTTCATCCACGCCTCGTCCACCTCTTTCTTACACCGTATACACCTACTCGCCGCAAAGCTTCCGTGTGCCTCGACGATGCGTTCCGGGTCGAGCCCGGCGATGCGCTCGAGCGTATCGATATTCTGCGTAAAGACACGCAGGAGCTTGCCCTTTTCGTCGAGGAGGCGCAGAAAGTAGTGCGTGAGCGTGGGCAAGAAGTTGCCCGGGTAGAGCTCCTTTGCGAGGGCGAAGAAGGGCTGGGGATGCGATTGGAAGTAGCCGATTTCGAAGATTGCTTCCGGGTAGGGAAGGTCGTACTTTGCTAGGTTTGCGTATAGGCCCGTCTTGATGGTGCGGAGGAACGACGGCGTGGTCGAGGAGGCTGTTCAGCACATGAGATCAGGGCTTGCGCTTGGACCCCGCAGCTACGGTGACTCACTTCAGGACTACGGAAGTCTGGGATTCCACTCGACGTCGAGATACCCGCGCCGGCGAGAACAACGACTTTCTTGACCTGCTCGCTGGCCAGCAGCTTCCCGACGGACTCCAGCGTCGGCCGCTGGCCCTTTGCGGTAAATGCTGCCAGTGGGCTGGCAGGAGCGGGAGTCATGGTAGCGCGCAGCAGGTTGCGTAGAGACGGGGCTAGTCACATTCACTTTTTGACGCTATCGTGGGTGGTTGTTCAGAAGTAGTTGCATGGCGAACGTTGAAGCTTGTGGTTCGAAAGATCTCGCGCGACACATCTGGCTGCATCGGGGTGCGTCGTGCGTGCGTGCGTGCGTGCGTGTGCTTGTGGAGGAGCTCTCGATCGATTGATCAGGGGACGCGCCGCAATTCCGCATGATAGGGTTGGGAGTTGCACCAATTCATAGCTCCTCCTCGGCCTATGCTCTTTACGTTTGCGTTGCCTTGGAGAGACACGAGGTCGCTCAAAGTGGCTTTGTGGGTGATCCTGACTGCCGGCCAAGTGGCACGGAAAACCCGGGTGGCTGGTGCGCCACGCCCCGCGGACGCTTCAGCCAGCCGGCGTCTGAGCTCGGCGCGTGGGGATGCCCTGCGTCGCTGTCTGGGTCTCATGGCACGCCTATCCGAGCACAAGTACCGCTATCCATCCGTCTCCCCCCTCCTCTCGATCTCAGTCCTTACGATCAACCCCTCTCCTTCACTTGCTTACACGCGTGCTCAAGCTTCCTCATCCCTTAGCAACGTGTCGCGTGACAATTACCTACTCTTCTTAGTAACCCCCAACATCTGACTAGCTCTCATGAGCGACGGCCCTTGACCCAAGCTCACGGCAAGAGTCTTCGAGCTTCAAGGACTCAGGACAAAGCTGACAGCAGTCAACAAATGGGCGGCCAGCAGTGCAAAGTTTCGTCAAGAGCACCACGTTCGGTCACCCTTGCCGAGAGAGGAAGAACTCTGGTCAGCTCTTACAGACACAGACTCAGAAGGATTCTTGAGTATGGTCCCGTCCTGGGAAATGCATCTGCACCACTTACGACACTCGGACCTCGGACTGCGGCGTGCCTCGCTGAGGTACGACGCCTGAGCGCACGACTCGCAGATATCGACAAGTGGCCACCTTGCCCTGCTGTTCCAGCGGCTGGACTTAGTGCCCATGATGACAAAGCACCTCACGGAGCTTCAGCAAGCCTACCACACCGCTTTCCATAAGGACCTTTGTGCATAACTATCCGGGAATGCTCCTTGCTCTGCCTTATGACAGCCAGGAGGTAGAGGTCCGTGGCGGGAATGAGCCTATCGACGCCAAAGCAGCCACCGGATTCTTCCGCGCCAACGGAAGAAACAGGAAAGGGCAGAGGCGCATCTCCCTAGACAACCTCAAAGGTGACATCGTCGTGTGGCGCTTGGTCTGGAAGCCTTTCGCCATGCTATACCCACCGTGTTCCCGATCGACCCGGGTGATTTGGGCGAAACCACGGCACAGGCCTTGTTTGTCATTGCGCACGACATGGCAGCCAGGAGTGCGGGCCTCGAACCTCTCCCAATTTACAAGGCGGCCTCCAGAGGAGAATCCGCCTTCGTTCACGTGGAGGACTTCATGAAGAAGTTCATGGTCGAAACTTTGCCCAAAGAAAAGCTCGCCGATCTCGGCGACAATGCTTGGATGAATTTTCAGCGCTTCCAGCGAGCTCCTACATTTGGCTTCGACCGACGTGACTTCCTCGAGGCGTTCCAATTCCGTACGGCCATCGCCGCCGTAAAGGTTCAGCCGGTCTATGACTTGATAATCCCGATCTATGGCGGGCCACTCGACGAAGCATTCCGAGCAATGCATCTCACCTGGATCGAGGTCCAAGTGCAGACGCATCCGGAGAGTTCCAGCAGCAGGCTGGAGCCCCACAGTATCCCTTATGGTGCGTTCATCGCCGACGGTGAAGACGACAACATCCGTGAGGAGACCGCATTCAGGCCGAGAACGCGACCGATACTCATCTGGCTTCAGATGTCCACCTCCCGGTTAAAGGCGACAAGCGAGCCGAAACCGATCAAGATTGGTCTTAAACGTTGGAGGGGCCAGGAATCGTGGTTTATCGAAACGCCGCTTTTCGCCCAGAGCAACCACCCAGTGCTCAGCGAGATTCGGCCCAACGACTCCTTTGCCCCCTTGCTGTCAGACGGTAAGCCTGTGGGCAATCGTTGGGCGAACGAGATGCTTGAGCACTCTAAGCGAGGCCTCGAAGAGCAGTGTGTCTTTGTCAAGGCGCGAAAGAGGTCGTGACGATGTGGTTCTTCCCATGTCGGCGTTGCGCCCGTTGCCCGGCCTCATCTTGAACGCGCGCGTTTTGGTCTGCGTGTACAGCAAAAGACGGGTAACGGAATGGAAGGAGAAGCGGAACCTCCCCGCCTGTGTTGCCCTCGGACGAGCAGAAATCTGCAACACAGGCGCGGCACGTTCCGGTTCCCCTTCCTTTCCGTTCCCCCATCCTCTGCTGTATGTTGCCTTTTGTACCATCTCTTGACCACCACTGAAGATCATTACCGATTAGCATCTAACGCCCTTGTCGCTTTCCACCCAACACCTCAGCAATCGATCCCATTTAAATCCCTTGCAATGTTCAGTCTGCGTCATTCTCTCCATGACCCCTGCGGCTGCGTCCGACTCTCCGTCCACTGTCTCAGTCAAATTTGCCAACGACATACCTTTCTCGGGCAGCATGTAGTCTGAATGTCTCGCATTGGCATTCGCGGTATGCAGAAATATTGAACAACATTGAGGTGCCAAATGCGAGAGATCAACCAACACTGTGCGCGTGTCACTTTACACCCTCGGCTGCAGCCGTCAGTGGATGTAGACTGCGTTGCATTGATTACACCCCTGCTCTACTTATGGCAAGGCGGCTTCTTGGCGACCACACCCAGTGCCTCGCAAAGAAGCTCCGGGATTTGCTCAGCCTGTCGCGGGTCAGCGGGGCCTCATACATCCCAGATGGCTCGCAACGTCGAGAGACGCGGCGCCCCAAGGCCCGTGACGGCGTCCCAGCCCGGCTTGACTGGTAAGAAGTGCTCCTTGCCTTTGCCCCGGTGGTCCACGCAGCCTCCCGTCTGGCCGACTGTGATGTCCGGGATCTTCTCAGCGTTCCTGTACAGCAGGGGATGCGCCCATCCAACCGTGCCCCTCCCTTTGGCTTGTAGGCGGGCGTTGATAATCGTCAAGAGCGAGGCAATGAGAGGCGCCGATGCCGAGGTACCGTCAAAGGTTCCAAGTTGACCTTCGAGGACGTAGGGTAGGTTGGAGCCCAGCGCGGCTACGTCGACATACCCCCGACCGTGGGGGTCAATATTGCCTGCTTCCAAGTTACCGATTTGCTTGAAGTAGCTAGCAACTGCTTCGCGCTGATATTCCGGCGTCTTGAAATGCGCGGAGAAGCCAGCTGCGCTCCAGTACCGACCTTCCTTCTTATCGACGGCTACTTGGTCGACTGTGTGCATCGTAGCGCCCACCGATAAGATGTACGGACATGTGGACGGGAAGCTCGGGATGAAAGGCGGACAGTCAATCGTGGTTGGGTCGTAGCCGTACGACGTCAGACCGCCGTCGCCGGGGGCAACGACAATCGTGGTGCCTAAAGCCGTGATTTGCATGGCCATGTTACAGTCCGCCTCGAGCTGTGATGGCTCGTACGTATCCTCGAAGCCAAAAAGCGAGATGCTGACCACCTTTGGGCGCTTCTCTTTTGGAAGATCAAGGAATGCCTTGAAGTATGTCCCAGGAATGTCCGTCGAATTGTCCTCCTTGTACGGTATGATGTGCGCTTCAAGCGGCAGGGGAGGGATGAGCAGCGTGGCCATCTGGACGTCGCCTGTTAGCTCATCCGTGTCGAATTTGATCTTACCCTTAACTCCCGGATCGTTCGGGAGCATGGGAAAGGAGTAGGAGTAGCTGGAGAGGTCTGGACGGACCTGCTTGAGAAATTGCTGAAAGTCCGCTTCGAGGACCCCGCCCGGGGTGATGCCCACGACTGCCATTGTCGGGCCAGTGGATGGCACGTCCGAGGGGTCCACGTCAAGTACTTCACGTAGACATCCGACGGTGATGAATCTCTGCTTATCGCAAATCGTCAGGTCGCTCGTTGTCAATTTGACAGGCTCTGCTTCTGCCCTCGGAGAGGCGACAAAGCCGCTCTTCGAGCGCGAGGTGGCGTGAGGCAGCGGCACGAAATCGGAGAAGGGCGAGACGCTGAGGACGTAGGGTAGCAGAACCTCTGGTATGGTGTACTTGCGGGTCCGCAGAATCGTGCTGCTCGCAGCAGCGCCTTTGCGAGCATAGTGCTGAAAGTCGGCCTTGAATAGCGCCGCGGTATGGCCTACGGAGCTTTTGACCGTCACGATATTGCCGAGGGCGTTGAATTCGACGCTCTCCGCACCTCCCTCGACGAGTGTCTTCCTGATCAAAGCTTTGACGTCCTCGCTGGGAGCTACGTACTCTTTCAGCCCGTCGTCGTCCAGCCAGGGATCTTGCGCGAGCGCGATTTCCATCATCTTGGAATGAAGCTCCGAAAGTCTAGGACTCCGGAGATGAATCTCATATTGAAGAGGAGTGTCGGCCTGTACTTTGCTGACTGCCAGCCAGTCGTCTGCCATGTTCGACGCATGACGAAAGCCCGTCAAGTCAAAGTTGTGCGTCTCCGGGCCAGTGAGAGCCGCGTGGGCAGTGTTGGGGCCCAGAATGACCGCGAAGAGGGTGGAGAGGCTGGCGGCAGCGACCGCAGCTATCGCTGGTCGCATCGTGGCGGTTCGATGTGAGATGAATAAGAAAGAAAGCGTTGAGAAAGGTTGAGAGCACGAGGTTTGTGGTGGGCAGTCTCGAACGATCGGAACCTCCTTCCGTACCGTCCATGAGTGGCGAGCGTTCAGGTGAGCCTTGCCCGCTCTCGTCTAGCTCGCCAGCCGTCCCTGACAGTGAGGCTGAAGCGGCCGGAGAGACATCTCCGCACACTGTACCAGCAGCCACTGGCACTTCAATTGTTAAGTGGCGCCCCTGCGCGCTCACTGCTCGATGAATGTGTTCCTTGAATCGAAAAGAACTTGCAGATTGCTCCGTTCGGAAAATACTTGAAGTTCCATCTGAACGTTGATGGGTGAGTGCACGACTGTTTCGCGTTGCTCCGCATGATCAAGAAAGTGGTTCTCAGCGGAACTTGCGCTGGGACCTTTGATTGCCTATATGCGCTTCGGAAGCAGTGGCAGGCACAATTGCGCGCGAAGTGGCCAAGCAACGAGGGTCAAGCAAAAAGTCTGATGATGTGGAATGGTATTCAAATGTGATGTTATGAGACAGAGACAAAGCCTTGATTTGTACGAGCGGAACACAAAACACGCGACCAAAGATGAAGCGCGACGACTTCAAAGCCTGACCGTAATCAACGAGAGGTTCGCCTACCTGAGCATCCTCGCTGCCCCTCCTGCTCCGCCGAGTTTCTTGTCGGCAGCAGCCGCGGCTCCTGCACCCTTGCTCGATGCCGCACCAGGACCAATGCTCACTCCTGCGCCTTCATCCTTGCGCTCGAAGATTCGCCAGAACTTGAGGTTTTCGTCTGTCCCAACGCTGGCCAGTAATTGACCGTCGGGACTCAGAGCGGTATGCAGGATACGTCCATCGTGGGCATTCTTGACCTCGGCGATACGTTGACAGGATGGATGTGCCCACACATTGATTGCTCCGCCCGCGCTTTGGTCGACCATGCTGAGACCGTGTGTCGAGACGATTTCACGGTAGTGCAAGCTCCAGTGTAGGCCTGTGATCTGCGAGTCTGTCTGAATGCTCTGTGTGCGCGAGCCAGAGGTGACATTCCAAAAGTGGATGGCGCGGTCGGCAGTACCACCACCCGTGGCGAGAAGATTCGAGTTCCAGGGGCACCAGCTGATCGCCTTGACAGAGGCCTGGTGGTTCTCCTTCCGCATCTTGGGGACGGCGGTCCTACGGTCCCACACCTTGACGACGTTGTCGTTGCCCCCCGAGGCAAGCAGCGCTGAATCTGCTCGCCATTCGAGACCAGAGACGTGTCCGATGTGTGCCTTTTCCAGATCACGGATGAGCGAGTCGCGTTCGCGCACGTCGTGCTCTCGAATCAGTCCCGATGAGAAACCAGTAGAGTATGTGCCATCAGGCGCCCAGGCGGAGATGTTGACAGAGCAGTTGTCGGCACCGCCTTCGCTCGAAGGCTTCAGTGTCCGCACACGCTGGCCTGCCGCCACGTCCCACAGCTGAACAAACCCACGGTCTGTGCCGATGGCGAGATATGCTCCGTCACAGTCCCAGCGCACGCTTGAGACTAGTCCACCGCCACCCACACGCTCTGGCTCGACCTCCAGGTCGCAAAGTGTGTCCACTTCTCCTGTGTCGCCGTTCCATACATGCACGACGCTCTGCAGTGCGACGGCAACGAGGTTTGTGGAGCTCCAGTCGATGAGGTGATAGTAAAAGTCGTCGATCATTCCGGGGGCGTCCAAAACCTTCTCTGCCTCCGTCGGGATCTTTCGGCGCCCGCCGCTGAGCAAGCTCGACGGCACATTCTTTGGCCGTGCGGCGGCATACCTGGACCGCACGTCGGGGTTGGCCGAGTCGGGTGGAGCCGCACTGTACGACAGGATACGCTGGTTGAGGTCGATGTTGCATGCGGCTTCCAATGACTCGACGTTTGCGGCAACTTCGTTGGGGTTGAGCCGCGCCGCTGCAATGTTGGCTGCTATTTGGCTTTCGTCTGCTGAGTTGTGTCCTGCCGAGGAGAGCGTATCTCCGCCGCCGTCATCGAGGAGTGGCAGGCCAGACGGGCCACCTGACCTAGCTGCTGTCACGAAGCGATCTCCGCGCTGTGCGTCCAAATTGGTGGAGGGGGTGCCGTGGTGGTTAGAGAGCGTGCGGGTTTCAAGACCAGGGGAGTTCACGAAATGGCACGCTTGGCGCCCGCAAGTACTCACCACACTGATGCCGCTACTTTTGGTTCGTCCAAGCTTGGCCTCTGGGCCATCCCAGTCCTTGGTGATGCTGACCTCAGCAGAGGCGGCTACGGGGAGGCCATCCGTGCCTCCTTTGCGGGACAAGACGCTCTTGCCCTTGCCTGCGGTTGCAGCGGACCCACCGCCTAGCCGAATATCCCTGACGGCATTGGAAAGATCACCGAGCGGGGAGTCTTGCGCGATGGGTGCGCCACCAAGGGCGAGATGCTTGTTGAGGGGTTTTCGAGCGGGTGTTACCGGATTCATGATGATGTACGCGGATAGTGTGTGCTGGAGCTTTTGAGTTCGCGGGCGTAGTCCTCGAAGGTCAGCCGGCCAAATACCGCTTGTTCCGACTTTGCTAGCTTAGTGAACGCTGAGCTTGTCGTGCAAGGCGGACGGGGAGCGGGACAGAAGAAGATGCTATGATTGAAAGACGGGAAAGAACGAGACAGAGCACGGGGAGGGACTATGGGATGTGTATGGAGGAGAGATTAGATCAGATCGTGGTAGGCAAGAACAGGAGCTTCGGGATGGCTGGGACACAAAGGTTGGTCTAGGTGGGCGCGTAGAAGTCGAACCAACACATCAACACCTTAGGCGCACTTCGCACGTGACGGCTTGACGCGTAGGCGGAACGAGTGGCGCGTGCAGAGCAGCCTTGGCCGGGGTGGTTTCGCTTGCGTCAGCCACTGTGGAAGACAAGGCCCCGCAGAGATGACCGCTATCATCTCCAAAGCTGGCGTATAGCTGCCCCGTCGAAAAGAAGAATGCTTTGCGACGAGCTTCCACAGCCGCAGATTTGGAGCCTATACGAAGCAATGACCCGACCGTCTGGCCACTCAACGCTGCCTTGAGCAGCCTTGCTGGGCACACGACCGGACGAGGCAATTTTGCCAGGCGAACGATTCAAACGCCCAAGGGACAGAGTCCCACGACTCTGATCTGCGGCACGTCGAGCCATCTCGCAGCGGGCACCTCGAGCAACAACCTCTGCCTTTTTCCTCTGGCCACTCCCGGATGAAGCCGAGCAGCAGCGGGCGTGCATTACGCTACAATGTCTCTCCCGAGCCAGCGATTCTTTCAATCAAATTGAAGAATGGTCACAGCGCCCAAGCAAGCGGAACTGCATCTGTTCGTCTTTAGCGTCAGCATACTACCCTTGCTCGGACGATACGCCGAACTCAATCCGCCCGGGCCCCGACAACAGAATTCCTTCCAACGAGGAGGCCGTAAAGTGAGGAAGTGAGTGAGTGGGTAAGGACACATGGCTCTACCCGACGGCGTCACACGTCCCAACATTCGCCTACGCTGGCCCGAAGAGCCTCAGAGTGAGGCTGAGGTGAGGCCCTGCACTTGGCTACCGGGCCGCATCCGACTCGGACCGTCGACGTTAACGTTGCTGGAACCGTTGCTGGTGCAGACTGGCTGACAAAGAAGTCGGCGGTGCCAGCGAGCATCGTCCGCATGGCCGGCGTCATTGCCGTTGCTGGCCCAGTCCACTTCAGCGGACGTCGCGCCCGCCACTGGGTACCCGCGAGCCCGCTGCTTGGCGCCGCGGTCAGCTAAGTTCTCGCGTGTCGGCGGAAGCAATCACGCAGCAGAGAATCAAGCTCACTCCACGCGATCGCGAACGGCCACCACACTGATTTGCTGGAGGTAAGCTTCGAGGTGGTAAGCTTTGAGGCAAGATGTCAGAGGACAAAGCCATGTATTTTTTGTGGCTTGTCACAGACTATTCCGAGGTGGACTGAGGCGGGCGGGCTCTTTGTGCTGAGCAAGTCGAAAGAGCACGCAAGCGGGCAATCATACCCACATCAAACGGACCCTCGCCTTGACTGTACGTTCCGTCCGCATAGCCCTTTGACTTGCACATCCGTTGCGATTGCAAGCGCAAACGCGTAAAGGAGGTTGGGGGGAGGGAGTCGCCCAGCGACGCGCGGCTGGAAAAGGCGGAGCAGGGCCGTCGAGATGCAGACGGTGCAGCTCCGCCGCAACATCAAGATCAATGACATCGCAACTTGGTCCCTCT
The DNA here is from genome assembly GCA_004016185.1 of Quambalaria eucalypti. Classification (NCBI taxonomy): domain Eukaryota; kingdom Fungi; phylum Basidiomycota; class Exobasidiomycetes; order Microstromatales; family Quambalariaceae; genus Quambalaria; species Quambalaria eucalypti. The sequence continues at coordinate 48,111 of RRYC01000069.1, forward strand.
TGATTCCCTCTCTCTCGCACACTGCACCACGGCAGCTGGGCACTTGATCGAAGCTGGGAATGCGGTGCGGCGGTCACAGAAGTGAAAACGGAGCGGATCGTGCGGGCACTCGGCGAGAGGCGTGCAAGCTCCGCCGCACCGGACCAACGGTAACGCCGACGGCTGCCAAACTCTATCCGATTGCGCTCACGCTCCCGCCGTGTCATGCGTCTCCAGGGCCCCCTTGGTCAAGGCTGCACTTGCAGCATCGACCGTAAGGCGATGGGAGTCTGCGCCCATTTTGGTTGGTAAGGAAGCGGGAGGGGCCCACGCTCGTTTGCAGCGTCTGGGCATGGGACCAGCGGACATTTGGGCGCTGCACCCTCCAACTAGACATCAACACACGCCCGCAGCCGCACTCGCAGCCGCACTCGCCACGACACCCAGGTGCCCCAATGCAGAGGCTCATTGGGTTGGGCCTCTGTTCCGCTACCTCAGCATCAATGCTAGGCATTCTAGCTGCCGAGCGCCGCCCTCGCACTGCACTGCGACGTTGGCGTCACCAGAACAAGCCGCTTCTCACCTCGCTGCCTCGCTGGCCCCCCGGCCCTGTGCCCTCACGCCTCACGCATGCGCCTCCGCAGCCTTCTTCCTCATGGACCCTCCAGCGTCGCTCAGCGTCATCGCGGTCATTGGCAGCAGCGCCGCCACTGCGCCTGTGCCGCAAATTGCCCGTCTTCATTCTAGCTCGTCATCCCCCTCGCCCGCCCGCCCACCTCCTTCCTCCGCTGCGAACCCACATCACTCCTGCGTATCCTCTCGCCGCCATTCAAAAGCCGACCATCGCTCGTTCGTCCCCCCCCCCCCCTCCGTCGTCGTTGTTCTCGCTCCTCACCAACTCCGCTTACACAACCCACTCACTCACCCGTTCTCTTCTGCCAAAGTGATTCCTTGATATCCGCCGCCTCACAAACATCCCGCTCCTTCACATCGTTCCTCTTGCTCCTCGCTCGCTTTCCCGCTCAACTCTGCCGACCGTGGCGCCTGCGCTCCCTTTCGGGCCCATATCTACCGCGTCCACTCAGCGACCCTCCCCGTCTCCCTCGCTCCTCTCAAGACTTCAAACGTTTTCTCCGTCGTACTCTACGCTGTCAGCGATGCCAGCTCCAGCTACCGTGTCCGACCACGCACCCTTTGCTAACGCGATGCCTTCCTCTCAGTTGCACGGGCATCCTGCCATTACCGCACCCACTGCACAGTCAATTGCTCGTGCGCATGTGCCATTCCTCCAGCCATCTCGCAGTCATGCAAGCTTCGAGCACCTCAACTCTTCCTCTCCCAGACTCAGCCCTTGGGAGTTTCCACGCGTCGACGGGCCCGTCAAAACGTCTGCTCCTCCCTTTACTGGTGCCGCCGTCTCGACCCCCTATTTCGACAGCAGCACCGCAAACAGTAGCCTGGACCCAAGCCGTGACGCTAATTACTCTCTTCGCCCCGAAGCGTATGCTCAGCCTACGGCCCGACGACACCATGTCGACTATTCTCGTGAAGATGTTCAGAGACCGTCCATCTCGTCTACCAACAATGCTCCAAGTACGCTCTTCGATACTTCAAGCTCTGCGAATATTGCCTCGCCCTTGTCCAGCGATGTTGCCAAGGGCCAGTCAGTTAAGAACTCCATTCAATCCCAGCAAGAACAGATCCAGGCCATCATCGCTCGACTCGAGAAGATGCGACCGGCATTTGGTGACCTCGGCGCGCCTCCTCTCACTGAGCCACAGCCTCGACCACGTCTATCTGTCCCTCCGCTGCCTCGTCCAACCAACGAAGGACCACAGTCTCCCCGCCGAAGCAACACGGGAAGCAACACCATCCCCGTCGCCACTGCAAAGTCCCATGGAATTCCTAGCACCAAGACTCCCGCGCATTACCAAGGCTGGAACTTTGATAGAAGCCAGCTCGTCAGCGCCTCTGCAGCACCCTTCTATGTAGCACCTCAATCCATCCCCCACAGTCATGCGCCGGTGAGTCCAGGATCTGGGCTGTATGCCACAGCACGTCTCGGAAGACGATCAATTGACTGACATCATTAGGTGCTCGCTCTCCATCTCGCAGCTGTCAATGGCCACCAGCTCGTACTTTCCCACCTACATGCCCGTTGACGACTATGCGCTTCCAACATACGCAGGTACTACTGAGCCCGTTCGCGAGCCTGACTTCCTCGCGACTGGTTCGCCCCACTTCAAGGCTCCTCCCATTGCTCCGGTGCTCACTGAATTCTCTTCTGCCACCTCTGCCATGCGTATTCCAGCTGTGCGCCCTAGCCACAAGATCGACGATCCGTCTTCCTCTCTCTACATGGGCTGGATCCCATCGCCTACCGAATCAAACAGCTCCAGCCTGAGCTCCACCACCTCGTACAATTCTCTGACCTCTTCCAGTATTGCTTCCAACATGGAGGCACCTCCCAAGGCCGAAGTGCCTCCCAAGCAGCGAAAAGAGAGCCTGTACAAGACTGAACTTTGCAGAAGCTTCGAAGAAAAGGGGCACTGCGACTACGGCGTGAAGTGGTACGTCGACAGTGCCTTGAGACGCAACGACACAATGCACACCAACTGACATCCTCCTGCACGCCATGCCCCCTTCCCACACAGCCAATTCGCCCACGGGAAGCAGGAGCTCCGTACCATCCAGCGTCACCCGAAGTGGAAGACTGAGCTCTGCCGTACCTTCTGGCGCTACGGTGCTTGCGCGTACGCCAAGCGATGCTGCTTTGTGAGTATCTAATCATCGGAGAGCGGAGTCCACCGCCCGCTTGCTGACGCAGACTCGTGCTTTGACCTCTACTGCGCAGATTCATGAACTGAATGAGAACAGCAACGTCTCCGCGCAAGCAAGCAACAAGACCCCCCTCATCGAACGTCTTCGCAACAGTACGGGAGACAAAGCGAACGCGGTCACCACCTCGACCTTCTCTGAATCCACCATCACAGAGTCGACGTTCAGCAAGGGCCCGGCACGCAAGATTGCCACCGAAGAACGAGTTGGTGACGCCGTCTACCGACGCACGCTCTGAAGCAATGACCCTTGCATCGCATTTCGCACAAAAAACGCCTCCAAAAGCTCAACAAAATCAAAAAGAAGAAGAAGAGAACCCACACTTTGGTAACCCTGCCACCCCTTCGACGTCGTCGCTCGATGATATCACTTCCGTCTCTGTTCCTTTCCGTCGTGCGACTGCTCGCATTTGCGCCTTGGATCTTGGCGATGGCCTGCTCGATCGAAAGTCGTGGTGCTGGATTGGCTCGATTGTGGAGATCCTGTCTTCGTCCCGTCTGTGTCTCTTCCCGAAAATGTCGCATCCTGGTCACGGCTTCTCATCCTCTCATCCTTTGTCGTTCCTCTTCGTCCCTCGTCCTTGTTATTATTCGAGCGGCCGCTGAGCCATACCGCTCATGCAGGCGCGGAACCGCACAGGCCCTCGGAGCCTCGGAGCCTGGTAGAAGTCGGAAACATGTTTCAAGCCCCAAGCAATCAAGCACCATGTCACAGTGTGCCCAGGAGTTTGCCGTATCGTGCGACTACCTCTTCTGACCGCCTCTTCCCCATACTTCATCAGTGCGTGCTGGTTTTGATATGCATTCATTCATTGTTTCATACGCCTGCTCACCCGACTCCAGCTCCATGCTTCTCCTATGAGCCCTCCCAGGATACTTACGGTACGAAGTGACGGACTGTTGTCCTCGTCACAGCTCCTCCTATACGTGACGCGCTGATTGCCAGAAGCGAGATGATACTTGTGCATGAGATGGAACAGGAGACGTTATTCAATGGAGTCGCGGCGAGGCCGCTCGTCCATTGGGGCATTACAAAGGGCAGCTGATGAAAAGGACCGGAAGTTGTGGAGTTTCGGAACGAGATCGGGACAGAGAGTGAGGGGAAGAGAGAGGGAGAGCAGAGAGTCGTCATACAAAGATCAAGGATGGGCGAAGTTGATCCTCCCTCGCTATAGGAAAGACGATGTTCGTCCGGGCAAAGTCAGCCTGCGGCACCGACTTCTGCAAAGGCCGTGACTATGACATGTACTGCTGCTGCTGTTGCTGGTGATGCTTGGCGGCCATTGCTTGCTGGTGGGCTAGGTTAGCTGCCTGTTGCTGGGCCTGCGCAACCGCTTGAGCTTGCGCCTGGGCCTGAGCCGCAGCCATCTGCTGCTGCTGCTGCTGCTGATCCTGCTGCGACATGGGGTAGTTGCCGTTGGATTGCTGCTGCGATTGCTGCGACTGCTGAAGAGAGTTTGTGTTCGATGCTGCGTTGCCATCGGCCGCAGGTCCTAGCGCAGCTGATGTCGTAAAGTATGGGTGTCGGAGTGCTTCTTCGGCAGAGATGCGCTGGGTCGGGTCAAATTTGAGCAGCTTTTCGAGAAGGTCAATTGCGAGCGGGTGAGCCTTGGGGTACAGCTGCTGGAAGGGTACCCGAGGCATGCGCGGGAAAGGACGTATTTGGATCTCGGGCGAATCATTGACAAGCCTCTTGATCGTCTGCTCGTCCGGAGTGCCCAGAATGCGGAGGATCTGGTTGAGCTGGTCATTATTGTCCCTTCCCCGGAAGAGGGGCACGCCACTGATCATCTCGGCCATGATACAGCCCGCGGACCAGACGTCGATGCTAGTCGAATACGTCCGGCTTCCTAGGAGTACGTCGGGAGCACGGTACCAGAGTGTAACGACTTCATTGGAAAAGGTATTGACGGGGATGCCGAAAGCCCTTGCGAGACCAAAGTCTGCCAATTTGAGCTCTCCGCGCTTGTTGATGAGAAGATTCTGCGGCTTGAGGTCTCGGTGCAGGACGCGATTCTCGTGACAGAATGCAGTGCCCTTGAGAAGCTGAAACATGAAGCTCCGGACAGTCGCGGGATCAAGTGCGCCTCGGTCTCCATGTATGTCCATGTACTTCTTGAGGTCCTGCTCCATGAACTCAAAGACGAGCATGAGCTTGGACTCGGTGTGAATGACATCGTGCAAGCGGACAATATTGAGGTGGCGCAACTCCTTCATGAGGGAAATCTCTCGAATCGCCGTGGATGGTGTGCCTTCCTCTGCGTCTAGGTGAATCTCCTTGAGGGCAACGATCTCGTGCGATACGCGTGACCGGCCCTTGTATACGGTGGCGTAGGTGCCCTCACCTGACAAGCGGGGGTGATTGTGTGATTGTATGGAAGCGCGGTGATGGGGTCAGATGATTGTGCCACAGGCGGCCGGCGTTACGCAGCTGCCTGCCGAGTGCATGCTCACCAAGCTTCTCGAGTTCTGCAATGCATAACGGGAGCGATGGACAAACAGGAGCATGATCAGAGTCAGCGGACTGCGTGCGGCAATGCGTGCAGGGTATTGGCCGTATCGCTGATGCTCACGAATGTAGTTCATCTTTGTATCGGAGAGGTAAGAGCGAGGGGATCCTGCAGTGCCGCGCGTAATGTGGAAAGGGAGTGCGATGGGTGTTCGGTAATTGGGGACGAAGTGTTTGGTGCTGCGGTCAGTGACCGACTTCGTTCGTAAATCCGGTCGTCGTCGTCTCTGTTGGTCGTCAGTGGGGAGTCCTTCGATGAGTTTGTATTGGGATGAAGCGGAGTCTTCACAAGCTGGGTAACGTCCGTGGGTCTCGCGAGTGTTGGCTCGTTCGCTGATGTTGTCGACTTCTGACGGACCGGAGGCGCGTGTGTGCGTGTGTGCGTGTGTGTGGAGTTGAAGCGGCGTTGAAGCGCAGCGCAGCGACCAACGTGTGCCCTCGTGCCGTGGGCAGTTGGGCTGTGATGAGTGTAGATTGCTGCTTCTCCTTGCAGGGGGCAGCGGCAGGCCGCCCTGGAGCCTCTGTGTTGCGGATCCCGACCTCGTGGGAGCAGGCCACACACACGCTCGACACGCTCGACGCGCTCAGAGACACGCCCAACCCATGGCCATGGCCCAACCCGAAGGAAGGAAGGTCGTCGTGCCACGATGATACGCGCAGGTCAAGCATTGGCGTAGGAAGCAGCAGCTGCCTCGGCCGACTGCTGGGAGACCTTGCTTAGCGATCATGGTTGGTTGGTTGCAGGTGCGCAACTAAGTGCCGTCAAAGAGCAACACTTGCTCAGCCGGTCAATCCAGCCAATCACACCGACCCCTCACTCGCCGCTGCTCCTCTTTCCGACTGATTCTTCCACGTTGCACTCTTCCTCCTCGTCATCATCATCAGCAGCAGACATTGCCGGAACTGCCCGCACTTGCACTCCTAGGACCGCCTGCCAAACTACATCTTCCCGTACCCCTCCCTGTATCTAGACGACGCACATATTACCGATACCCACCCGGCACCCGCCAAGTCCGGATCTTCTGCCTACCCATCATGGCATCCACAAATGCTGACCCTCAGTCGCAAGCGGCCCTGCAGGCTGTCATGCAGGCCCTCGATGCTCTCTACAAGAACCCTGACAAAGCGGCCAAGGACCAGGCAAACCAGTGGCTGCAGGATTTTCAGAAGACGGTGGGTGGTTAGGACAGGCGGTAGTAGGGATCAGAAGAGAGATCATCGCCTCCGGGGATAGGCTAGTATTGTTGAGGCTAATCATGGAAGGTTGTCCTGGAATTCTTCGCCGTGTCTTTGGCGTCTGTCAGCCCGAGGCATGGCAGACGGCCAACTCGCTCCTCCTCGCTCAGGATCTTCCTACGGAGCCAAGGCTTTTTGCTGCTCAGACATTCCGATCAAAGGTAAGCATCGAGAACCGGACTCTCAGCCAGACACACTCCAGCCAAGCTCTAAGCCGCCCTGACCAATTCGAAATTCTCCCTGCGCCTTTCTTTGCTTGCAGACCACATTTGACCTCGACCAAGTTCCCGAATCGTCTCGAGCTGCCCTCAGAGATACCTTGCTCACAGCTCTGGCGGCATATGCTCCCGGGCCCAGGGTGATCCAGACGCAAATCTGCCTCGCGCTTGCAGCTCTCGCTTTGCAGATGACAGACGAGGAATGGCCGGACGTAGTCAAGGGCATGTCGGCAAGATTCGGCAATGACCCAGCCAGCGTCTCTGTCCTGCTGGAGTTCTTGACTGTATTGCCGGAAGAGGTTACCTCCAACCATAGGATACCGGTCGAGGTCAGTACCTTCCTGGCCCTTGCGAGATCTGTATAACAGAGCATGTATGCTGATCTCAGGCTGTGCCATGCGACCTTGCACCACTCCTATCAGACTGAGCATTTCAATGTTCGAGTCAGATCGCTCCTCGGAGAGAATGTCGATGAGATCTTGCGCTTGCTGACCATGTACATCCAAGCATCGGGTGAGTTGATCCTCCATGTTGTCTTCCGAATCCACGCAGCTGACCGAAGGAGCCTCCCCCATCACTGTCGGTTCTTTCCACAGGCATCACACCGCAACTGCAGTCATCAGTATTTCAATGTCTCCGGAGCTGGCTCAAATCGGGTGAAATCGCGACGGCGTCACTCCTGGACACACCCCTCTTCCAATTCTCCTTTGATGCTCTCGCATCAGACTCTCTCTTCGACGTAGCAACAGATGTTGTTTGCGATCTTATTCACGAGACGCAAGAGGTCGAGGAGAACCTCAACGTCATCCCGCCAATCGTGCAGAGATTGCTGCCGCTTCGGGAGGAGCTCGCCAAAGCTGGAGACGACGAGGACAAGGTCAGGGGTATTTGCAGAATCTTTGCCGAAGCGGGAGAAACGTATCACACCCTCATCCTACGGCATCAAGGCGACTTCTTCCCAATCGTCGAGACCCTCATTGAATGCGCGGCCTATCACGACCTCGACATTGTCCAGATCACCTTCCGATTTTGGTACCTCCTTGCAGCCGGGCTGGGTAAGCGCAGGCAAGATGCTTCCATCACTCCTTTCCTGCAAGTCTATGCTCGCTTGCTGGACATTATCATCGGTCACTTGCGTTTCCCCGACGACGACGCAAGTCAGACGGCGGCTGAGCGGGACGAGTTCCGGGCATTCAGGCACTACATGGGCGACACGCTCAAAGACTGTTGCTACGTCCTTGGCTCCAAGGAATGCCTTGGCCGCTCGCTACACATGATCCAGGAAATCCTCTCGACAGCCCAGGCTAGTGGAGTTGAGCCCTCGTGGCAAGCAGTCGAGGCGCCACTGTTCTCCATGCGTGCAATGGGGACGGAAGTGCGCGTCCACGATCAGGATGACATCATTGGTCAGATCATCGAAGTCATTCCCAACCTTCCGGCGCACCCTCGCATGAGGTATGCTGGCTTGCTGGTGATCTCAAGGTATACAGAATGGATCGACCTCCATCCCGAAAAGATCCCGGGCTTGCTCAGCTATATCAGTGCAGGCCTCGAGAGCGAGGGAGACGTAGCCGCCGCCGCAGGCCAGGCCATGAGCTACATGTGCCAGGACTGCAAGCAGCATCTCGTCCCTTATCTGCCGCAGCTGCATGCATTTCTGGACACTGTCGGCGACCGGCTCGAGCCGGATGATCTCATTACCATGGGCGAGGGTATTGGTCACATCGTCTCGACAATGTCCGCAGATGAGGCACCAGCTGCTATGATGCGATTCTCGCAGCCAATTTTGCAGCTCATTGCTGCTGTGGCAGCTGAGGAGAATGCTTCACGGAACGACCTCAAGCGCGCTAATATCCGCATCGACATGTTGGAGCGATTCCTCGATGTTATTGGCAACCGCTTTGTCGATTCGCTATCAGCCGAGTGCTCAAAGACGGTTACCGAAGCATACCAAGTCATCGAAAGTCTGCTAGCCAAGCACGGTGCAGCGTATTGGATTCACCAAGCCACAGTGAACCTCTTCCGTCGCTCCATGATCTTCTTTGGACCTTTGGTCCGGCCCGTTCTTCCTGCCATGGTGGAGCGGATGGCAACGCTGTTCTCTGCCACGGGATTTTCTGGTTATCTTTGGATCATCGGGCGAGCGGTGGATGGATTCGCCCGGGACGGAGACGAGCAATTTGCCGCCGCGGTGCAAAAGTCGTTCGAGATTGTGTCCGCCAAGGTCATGCAACTGCTGAGCAGTTCGATGCCACGGGAACTGCCAGACATCATCGAGGACTACGTCGACGTCTCCTCAACGATCCTCGACGAGATGCCGTCGCTCCTCGTCCCATCACCCATCCTACCGCACGCCTTCCGCACAGCGATTACGGCATTGACGCTAGTCCAGCCGGAGATCATCCAGCGTGCACTCGACTTCATCCGGCGAATCGTCGGGCACGACGCCCTTACAGGCCTTTCGGGCGGTAGTAGCAGTGGCGGCATGCTGCCAGTGCAGTATGGCTCCGACGGGCCTTCGCAGTCCCCAGAAGAACTGGCGCGCTTTGCCGTGGCTATTCGCTCGCTGATGGCGTCTCCGACTGTCCCGACCGAGTCGCCCGATGCTGCAACGCCCACACTGGGATACCAGCTCGTCCTCACTCTCCTCGAAGGACTCGTCACGACCTTTCCGCCCGAGGAGCTCCAGACAGTCGGCCTCCTCTTCAAGCTCCTCCTTGCCTCTTTCCCGCAGGAATGCGTCAACTGGATCCCGCACGCCGTGCAAGCCCTGCCTGCCTCGAGTGGCGTAGGCGCAGCAGATAGGACGCGTCTGCTGGAGCAGTTTGCCGCTAGTGTGGAGCGGGGAGACTTGGTGAATGGCGTGGTGAGAGGGGGACTCATTGATGGGCTATACAGAGTGAGCAGAAAGAGCCGGGAAAGGCTCAGGATGGACTCTGCCAGGGGAAGCGGAAGCGCAGGACACGAGTAAATTGTAACAAAGTTGACTTCCAGGCACAACGCCAGCGCTCCAGCGTCCACTAATTCACGTTTTCCACGCGTGGCAATCATGATTGCTGCTTGAGAAGCTCCTTCGTTCCCGCAGGTCGCTTCTGCGAGCCTTATCGTAGCAGCCGCCCTCGCAAGATGCAGTAGTATCACGAGCATCGCGTGGCCTTACAACGAATGTATCTCGCAATTTTGGATTCTTGGATCTGGACTCGGCAAGTTTGGACGGGGACAGGAAGCTCGGAAGTGGGCAACACTGGGAGTCGGGGTCGGACGAGGCAGAGGCAGAGGCACGAGGAGGGTGGAGAGTGGAGGGGGAGGAGAGGAGGGGAAGACGCGACATACGGAAGGAAGAAGTGGGCAGGACCACCCAGGGGGTGAGGGAGGGGGAGCAAGGCTAGACTAGACTACAAGTGCGCTGCGGGCCATGAATACATGAGCGTACGCAGGGCAGGGCAGAGAGAGGTGCGGTCGTATGGAGACGCGAGGGAGGCCAGAAAGAGATCCAGGGTCCGTGCATCGGCAAAGTCGCCCAGCTCGTGTGAACATTCGTTGGCAGTGACGCGGTTTCGAGATGGCTCCGAAAGCGGATGCACGCCGCTGCTGGCCCGCCGGGAGCAGGCCTAGCTCGGTGGTTCTTCGACCCGACTAATGTCCTTTCCTCTGACGCTTCCATCTCGCCCCCTCGCCGGGTGGCTCACCAGTCTGTCTACGCTCCGCAGTGAGCAGCAGTCGAGCTGCGAAAGCGCCTCGATCAAGACCAAGCAGCATGTTGCGTGTTCATGTGACATGAGATTTTGTCGTTCTTGATCAACCACACAACTAGCTGGCGTCTGTCCCTGCAGGATCTCCAAGCACACGTATGCCGCCACATCAAGCGCCACCAGACGCAATCCGCATCTTCTCTTGCTCCAGGCGCTGGTAGAGGAGCTGCACCGCCACTTGGATGTTTTGGGGTGGTCCAGCTGTGGGTGCAATCAGAGAGGAAGATTCAGGCGCCTTGAGTCAGCGAAGCTCCACCGGACCGCATTAGAAGGGTAGCGAGGGGATGCTGTCTTGTACTCACTGATGGTGACCAGTCGCTCGTTTGCACTTCCACCAGCCAAAGCTCCTGCGCCCGGCTCCATGATCTTGATGTGGCTACCGCTCATCTGGCGAATCTCATTGATCTTCGAACCGCCCTTGCCGATGATACAGCCAACCAGATCGTTGGGGATGAAGATCTGCTGAGTCTGAGAGCCTGGCGGGAGCTGTGGTGGGCCAGGGCCGTATGAGGGCGCCGGAGCCACGGCAGCAGCTCCGTACCCGCCACCGTATGGGGGAGCGCCTGCACCTGGTGCGCCTCGCCCGCTGTAGCTGCTGCCTCCGGCGGCAGCAGATCCAGCGGCCGTAGGCCGGTACGAGAGGTTGTTGGCATTTCTGTCCGAGTGCTCGAGAAGAATGGTGCCCACATAGTAGACGGCAATGTGTACCGCGTCGGCCACACCAGAGATGCTCAGTACGCGCTGTGTGGAATGAGAGGGATGCGGATGTACGAGTCAGTCATAAGATCCCCCGCTACCTCTTGTCCTTTGTGGTCACAGCGTCAACTTACCTCTGTGCTTCCGGGAAGCATCTGCTCGCCAGCATTCAACCTTGCCCCACTAGCCTCCTGGATCTCCTTGATCTTTGTGCCACCCTTTCCGATTACGGAACCCATCCGAGAGTTGGGAATGATGAACCTGATTGTGACGGCGCGGCTCCCGGGGAGCGAGGCTTGGTCAAAGGGCTCATCGTTAATCCTGCGCACAATGAGACCAAAGGCCTTGCTCACGGCATCCAGCTGGCCGGAGACGGTCATGATGCGCTCCGGGTTGCCGGGGATGCTTTCGCTAATGGTAAGCTTGGAGCCGCTCTTGTCCCTAATCTCATTGATGTGTTTTCCCTGCTTGCCAATGATGATGGATGCATCGCCGGTAACGATGAGAGCGCGCATGGAAATGTGTTGAGGCTGTAGGTCCCCGTCAGCGCCAGCCTCGGCGGGTGCTCCATTGCCGTTATCTGTGGCGCCGTCAGCACTGGCGGAGGCGGCGGCAGCAGAAGTTGATGGTTTCGAGTCAGAGTGCTCGTCGGCGCCAGAGCCGGACTCGAGCTCGACGGCGGGTTGCTCCTCGGGCTTGTTCTCAGTGTCAGCCATCGTCGTCTGCGGGGTCTTGCTGCTTTCGTCGTCCTTGTTGTCAGAAGTAGGGGTTCCCTGTTCCCGAGGTCGCTTGGATTCGGGTCGTTCGGCTTCGGAGCGAGCCGGAGAAGCTGAACGCTCTCGCTTGGTGGTCTCTGCCATTATGAAGATGTGTTCGAAGGCGGTGTGATGGCAAGAATAAACACGGATGTGCGAATGTTCTATCAGTATCGACCGTCCCACTTGCGTGTGGAAGGGACGTGGGCGCGCGCAAGGTGGCGATGCAGTCGAGGGCCAAGGTTCGGGATCAGGGCCAAGGCGGGGGGACACAACATCCAGCAGTGAAAGCGCAGTCGTGGGTCGCGGACCGAGTAAGCGCGGAGTAGGATCGGCAGCGGATGGTTTTGGCGAAGAGGTGGTAGGGTGTGGGTGAAGGAAGGGGGAGTGGAAAAGGCAGTCACGAGATGAGGGTTGAGATATGATGAATGCAAGGGAAGGCGAAAGCAGTGGTGATGGAAGATGATGATGCTCGCGGTGCCTTTGCTTTGCCTGCGCAAGGCAGAGGGCTGCGCCTGTAGGCATGGGACCGGGCTCTCATGGAAGGTGGGGGCAAGCCGGTCGATGGATGCGTGGAGATGGTTCCTGAATCGAAGCTGTCTGGGCATGGCTGAGGCGAGCGAGGCGATTGGACTGCACTCCCGCCAGACCTGATGCGCTGAAGAAAAGCATCCGGAACCACGCTTGCGACTGCGCGTTGAGACGTCTTGACCGAGACACGGTGTCATCGGTCTAGGTCGAAATGCGTCTCTCCCATGCCCCCCACTTGCCAAATTCTGACCCCCATGATAGAGGCAGATGGACCTGTCTCTGATGCCGCCTGTGCATAATGCACATCGTATCAGAGGAAAAAAAGTCTTGAGCGAAGACTCACCTTTATTGGTAGCTTTGTGTTGCTAGCGTGGATGCGTGGGATATTGCGGGGTACGGACAAATGGGCTGGATACCTGACGCTGGTGTCTTTGCCGTCGACGAAGAGGGCGTGAACGATGAAGACGAAAACGGGTTCCGTTCTTGTTAGGTGTAGAAGTCGACGATGGACGATGAACGATGGAGGCGGACGATGGGACTTGGACTGCGACAACTGCGTGCGTGCGGTTGCGTGCGTGCCTGCGAGCCTCGGGCGCGGGCTGCCTTGGCCTGCCCGCCCCCACTCGGCGGCTGCCCTCGCGACTGGCGACGTCGAGGAGCTGCGAGGCCCACCGCGAGGCCCACCGCGAGGCCCACACCCACCGTCACCCACGGAAGAAGGGCAGCCCGCCGCACAGGCGCAACCAGGCGCACGGGCAAAGCAGCCAGCCCCGCCAAGACGCCCACCGCGAGGCAAGCGGGTAGAGTGGCTCTCCTTCGGCCGAGAACAACGTGGCAGTGCCGCGAGTCAAAAGTGCCTGCGCAAGGGAGAGCAATCGAGGGGATCCGCCCGATCGGGCTCAGCGCTTGGACAAGGTTGGTCAATCTCGCGGAATCGCGACGGCATTGGGGCGCAACCAAGTCCTCCCCAGTTCACTCGGCCAGAGCTGTCAGGACATCCCTTGTTCCAAGCGGCACAGTTGACGAGAAAAAACCTATTTACATTCGCAGTGCTCTATACGTATGGCCCAGGGCCGATGCCCAAACAAACCCATCTTGTTTTCTTACCCCCGACTCGACGTGGGGAAATCTAAAAAGCGACGTGAAAGAAGCGGTGCAGTGGGGCATGGTCGAGCGCAATAGTGGCAGTGACAGAAGAAGAGACGATAGTAAACGAGAACGGTGACGCAGAGTGACACGGAAGCGGAGGGTAACTACATGCTGGCAGGGAGGGAGCGAGCGAGACAAGAAGCAGGGCAGGGCCCCTGCAATGGAGCCCCATACCACGCGCCGAATGACAGGGCGACTATCCCTGATCCAAATCTTCTAGTGCTCCATGGTCTAATGTTCCATGGAGTGAGGCGATAGCGTGGACACACATTAAAGGTTCAGCGTCTATGGTGGGTCAGCCCAGGGTCCGAGAGGCTCTACTTTGACCTCAGCGGATTGCGGCTTCATCTATATGGCCCCGACCTTCTTCTTGCTCGGCTTGAATGCCTTGAAGGCCGATTTGATGTCCGCGAGAGAGTGGACAGGGGAAAGTCGGCCTCCCTTTTTGTCTCCCGATGAGCTCGAAGGCACCAGCCCAGCCAATTGGTCTGCTGGGATCTCTTGCGACAGCTTCGAGGTGCTTCTGCGATGTCGCGAGTGCCCCAACGCAGCCGTCGGCGAAGAGAGAATCGGGCGCAGTGGCTCTCCAGGGGGGTTCTGAGATGGAGGCCCAGCCGTGACCGTAGAAATCGAGGCAAAGCGCGTACGCGTGTTCGCCTGCTTCGAGGGACCAAGCGCATGCAGCGGATGAAGCTCCTGCGAGGATTTCGACGATGCGGTAGGCGAACCTCGTGGTGCGTCTTCAGAAGCGCGCGAAGACGGGAAATTCGCCGGCGATTGCGAAGAGTCCAATGGCAAAGGAGTCGGCTTGACCAAAGCGGGCGGTGGCGGTGAAGATTTGGACGGTGAAGTGGTATGTGGCATCCACAAGCCGCTGAACTCGTCCTCATCCTCTTCGCCGGGGGCCAGCTCGACATGTGGGGCAAAGGGTGGGCGATAGGCCACGCGTGCCGAGGGCGCCGCTGGCGAGCTGACGGCGGGCGGTTGAGAAAAGGTGACCGACTTACGCGCCTTGGATGCCGGGCTGTTTGGTCGACTGGTGTGGGGACTCATTGCCGATGACTGGCTCACGTTTCGAGGCCGCGTAAAGTCTGCCAACGAGGCAGTGTTCATCCATTGGTTGATCTCGGCGTCGATTGCTTCTTGCTGGCGCTCCACCTTGGAGACGGCGTGCTGGACGGGCGTGTCCAAGCGAGCGGGTGGAGGAGAAGCATGCGGTTGCGGCGATTCGGATGCCTCAGAGATTTCGATTCTAGGCGTTGCCGGACGGGAGAGAGGTTCGATGGACGACTGTGAACTTGCAGCGGCACTGTTGCTGTAAGTCGACGGAGAGCTTTTGCCACCCTTGGTCGACGCTGATCCGGATGACGGAGAAAGAGTGTCGAGTTGCTGTTGAGGTGGTGGCAGCGCGAAAGCCTTTCTGTGCGTGTGCTGCGGCGACGTTGAGAGGGGTCGAGCTGGCGCCTGTGGCGAAGGCCAAGCGGAAGGGCCAGTGGGGCTTCGGGTGAGGTCAGACGGAGACGCTCGAGGATGTGCACTAGGGCTGGCACCTGTTCCGCTGAGGCTTGACTCGACGGATTCGCCCTCGTCCTTCCAAGCACGCTCAAGGGCATCCTCGCGAGCGGCTTCATCAAGAGACCTCAGTCCGAGTCCATCGTTGAGCCAGATGGCATCTTGCTGGTTTTCACCGATTTTGCGTACGCCCTTTTCGCGCTTGCTCTCCCTGCGGCGTAGAGATTCGCGCATGGGTCCCGTCTTGATCCAGGCCTGAATGACATCAGAGAGCACCTTGATGCTCTCCGAAAGGACGGCACTGGACTCGTAGCGTTCTGCGCCGGGAGGTGGCTTGGGAGATTGCGTGACGAAACATTTGCCGCTAGAGGTGCCCTTGAGAGCAATAGGCCAAGCATACAGGCTCTGGGTGGGGAAATGGAGCAATGTGGCAATGAGATAGGACGAGGCAGAGCTAGATGCCGAAGGGGGGTTCTGGGAAAATGGAGACGTGGGTGCAGAGCGGGGAGCCGTCGCAGAGCGCTTGAGAGAGACCAAGGCCCAGTTCTGGCAGTCGTACTTGCGGACGGAGACGGGCGGGAAGAGGGCAGGTTTTGGGGTCGCGTCGTCGCTTGCTCGCCCTTGGGTATATGTGTTAGGCGAGAAGCTCGTCTTGGGGCTATCACCAGCGCTCCGAGTGGCGTCTAGGGAAGGTCGAGCGGTGGCGACTGGAGAAAAGGCGGGGCCTTGGGGCGGGATCGTGCCGGGAGGGTTTGGCCGCGACGTAGCCCGGAGCCGCGAACTCGGCAGCGAGTAGACATGACTGGCGTCCCCGTGTCGCTCCATGGAGGACGACGAGTCGGCGAAGCGGGTGTTCGGACGTGTGAGCAGGGAATGATTGTATAGGAAAAGGGGGAAAAGGGTTGGTGATGGGGCTTTTCAAGGTAGGAAAAGGCGGGGTATGCCAAATGCTCTACGCTTGGCGGCGGCGGCGGCGGCGGCGGCGAATGATCTCGTCACCGTTGAGTCAGAGCATCAAGACCCAAGGATTTCAAGCCGGTGTATGCTGGAAGCGATGCAGAGAAGGAGGTGAAGAGAAGGCAAGGGAAGAGAAAAGGAGGGTGGGGACAGGGGCGGGCCAAGGACGCAAGTAATCCATATGGGCGGGGAGGGGGGCTGTTGGTGCTGGGGGCCCGCTCTACTTGGCGGGAGAGGGCTGAGCGAGCAAGCAAGCAAGCAAGCAAGCAAGCAGAATGGGCTGCAAGGCAGACACAAAATGTTTCATTCGACGGCGACGCCGGGCCTGCAAGTTGCTATTGCGCTCCCTCAATCTACGCATCAATCTGCGGAAGCGGCAGTCGCGCCTTGCCCTTGCGGATCACTGGATCTGGACCATCAGGACCACACCCGTGGGTGCGGGCGGGCGGGCAGTCAGCCCTTGGCTTGTCCCTTGGTTACTTACGCCCGAGTCCGTCTTGGCTACACAATGACAACGCAATGTTTACTGTACATCTCTTCACTATGGTGGCCCTCCTTTTGCTGAGCCGTAACTCACACCTTGTCCCCTCCCTCGTGCTTTTGCGCCACGAGCGCCGATTTCCGTCACGTCTTTACTGACTGTGCAGGGCTTTGGTTTGGCCGTAACTCATTTGATCCACGGATGCCCCGACGCTGCGCAAATTGCGTTTGACTTGGCTTGGCCAGGGCCCAAGTGCCGCCCGTCTCGGCAGCAGAAGTCGTCGGGATAATCTCTGCCCGAGGGACGGAAGAGCCGCCGCGGTCCAAACTGCAGGGCGCAGGCAGGGCAGGCACACAGGCAGGTAGGCCGCCGCCCGTCCCGCGTCGTCGGAGTCTCGAATCTGCTGGGCCCACCATCAGCGCCAGCGTTGCCCGTGAGTGAACCCATCCCTCCTGCCTTTTTTTTACTCAGCAGGGGCGCGATCCGCAAGGCCGCACCGCAATGGCTCGAAAACACAAACGTAAATACCCCTTTGTGTACCCCTAGCGATGGGATCGAATCGAATCGAATCGAATCGAACGAGAAGCGCAGCCTGAAGCCGTCGCTCGTTCCATCTGACCCACGCACGCAGCTATCGGTCATCCATCCACCAATGACGTGGACAGTGCACGCCGATAAGGACTGGCTGCTAGCCGACTCGTTCGCACGCGCTTCCATAGGCGAGGCGGACCTTGATGCTCGAGGAGTGCGAGCATATCGCCTCTCCTTGCCTCGCCTTGCTCTTCGCAGCACTCGTCTTCTCTCCCTTTCTGTCTTTCTCTCTCCCTTTCTGTCTTTCTCTCTCCCTTTCTGTCTTTCTCTCTCCCTTTCTGTCTTTCTCTCTCCCTTTCTGTCTTTCTCTCTCCCTTTCTGTCTTTCTCTCTCCCTTTCTGTCTTTCTCTCTCTCTTTCGTCTTCTCAAACCTTCGTTCATACCGGGTCGCCGCTGCCGCCGCGCTCCGTCAAAAAACACGCGTCGCTTGCAAGGACGGACGTCCTTCGCTTATACGCTTATACAACGACACAAATTGACTTCGTCTTGAGCAAGCAGCAATCGCGGCGTAATTGGGTCGGTCGGCAAAGCGTGCGTGTGTGCGTGCGTGCGTGCGTGCGTGTGTGCTGTCTTCGGCAACGAGCTGTCGGCAACTGCTTGGTCAAGTCGTAGAGTGAGCTGCTGGTTCGCAGCGCAACAGAGGCCGTTCGCGCCGCCATTGCGTTCCACTTTGAGTCACAATTATTGACAGAGAGGCGAGGCGGTTGTGCTTTTCGCTTTTCGCTTGCCGCTCGCCATTTGCGAAACCCCGTGCCACGCTTGCTTGCCGCGTATAGCAAGCCTCCGAGACCAGACGGGAGATTCTTGTGCTAGATCTACACCCTGTTTCAGTCCAGATTCACACGCAGTTTGGTTGTGGTGTCGGAAGGTGTAGGGTCCAGCTAGCTTTGACCAGCCTGTTTTGGCGTGCCCTTGGTAGGTAGTGAGTGAGTGAGTGAAGCCACAAGTAACGCAGCACGCACGCTCGCACCGCACCGCACCGCACCGTACGCACCGCACGCACCGCCCCTCGGTTCTGTTCCAGGAAAAGAAACTGCGCCGGCGAGGACAAGTGCGGGGCCCTTCCGTCGAAGGGTGTACCGCACTTGCATCCGCAGCGCAGCCAAGCCAAGCCATGCAGCGCAGCATAGCACAGCGCAGACTTCCACCGGGAGCCGCCAGCCGTGCGGGGCCAGCCGTACGCGTCTGCATGGTTATGGTCAAGCTCCACATACTTTACAGTCGAAGGAGGTGAGCCGGCCGTCTAGGGAGTCGCTGCTCCCAGGTAAAAAAAAAAGGGGGCGTTGCCGGGACGCGGCTTTATGCCGGCGACTAGATGACCTGCATATGTACTGTATCTGTAAGAGTACTCGACGCCTCGCCCGCCGCGGCGTACGAACTCAATCGAAGAAAGGCTTCGTGCAACAGGGTAGGGCCCCAGGGATCCTTTTGTTGCCCTCGATCGCAGAAGGGTCAAGCAGAATGTGGGTCCCCTCTTTTGCGCCACGCCACGCCACGACACAGCCTGTCAGCCAGTCGCCCTTGGCTACCCCTTTGTTTCACGCTCGCGCCGCCCCGCTGGCAAAATGAAGGGCTCGCCGCCGTCGCCGCCACTGCCTATTGCTGAATAATGGCGGGTCGGCTGGCACCCGTTGCAGCATGACATGTGTACATGGCTGTGTATGTAGCTCCTTGTGGGTGGCTTGCCCAGGTGCGGTGCAACGGCGAGTGCGGCGGCAGTGCGGCAGTTTGCGGCAGTGCATCGTCTGCCACGTCCGACGTACATATGGGCGCCAAGTGTCCGTGCGTGCGTCTGGTGCGCGCAGCGTGGGCGGGCACGCGCATGGAGGTTATTCAGCCCCGCTTCGCGATCGTCGGGGCGGGGCGAGGCGCTGTCACCCCTACCCCCGTCTAACCCACGCCGGCTCAGCCGATCATTCCAAACAGGTCAGTGCTAGCACGCAGGGGTTCCTTTGCAGCATTGACACCAAGCAGGGATCCGACCATCTTGCCTGTGAATGAAATGCGGAGTCCTTCGAGAAGGTCCCGCTGATCCACGCTTGCAATGCTAGCAACGACCGCAGCCGCAGCTCACGATGTTGTGACACGCTCCGCAGCACAATATTGCACTCTGTAGTCTAGGCTCGCTGTGCTCCTTCTCGCGCCGCCGCCGCCGCCGCCGCCGCCTGACCGCGCATGATGATGTTGAAGTTTGTCGTGTTCGGTATGCCCGCCCGCCCGCCAGCAGCTACCAATCTGCTCCCAATACATCCCGCAACCTGCCTCCAACACCCTTTTCTTCCCGCAGCCACGCTTCCACTCTGCCCAAGTCATTCCTCCACCCGCCCCTCATAGCCTCCTTGCCGCCAATTTCGTCTGCGCCCGTCATCTCCCGCATGTCCTGCCAGGCACGCTCCACGTACTCTTCGCGGTGCGTCTCCGAAACCTTTTTGTGAGCGCCAGGGATGTCGGCCCAGGAGCGCGACTTGATCGAAGACCAATAGGCGTCGAGTGTCCGCGTGGCAGATGCAATGGCAGCTTGACGCTGCTTGGAGTCTGCGGCAGCTTCCTCTGGTAGGGGGCATTCGAGCACCACGAGTCCCGGCTTGCCAGCGAGGACGAAGCCCGTCAGCGGCTGCCGGTCGCTGCCTTGCACAACATGCAGCGTCGATGCCGCATAGGACACGAGGTCATCGCGCTTCTCCTTTGTGGATAGGGAAGGGAGGTGGTTCCACGCTCGTAGGACGTATTTGGAGAGAGTTGCGGATGATGGCGAGGTCGTGGTCCCAGCAGAGGCAGACGCGATGGTGGTGCTCGCAAGCTCCCCACGCTCCTCCATCTCAATGGCTGCCTCGGAGAGCGTCTCTACGGCATTCATGACAATTGTCGCCCCGTCTTGCTCATCTTCATCTCCCATGTCCGGCGATTGCCCGGTGGGCTCAGGTCCTGTCTGCCCATCGGCGTTACTCGTAATTAGGCCTGCCTTGACGCGGAGGTCATCCTGTTGCGAGCGCGTGAGCCAGTCGGCTTGCCGTAAAGACAACGACATGGAAGGGCCCCTGGGGCTGGATTCGCTGCCCGGTATCCCGCGCAAGGTCAGGCAGACGTCCAGGATGAGCTTGCGGGACGGCGCTGACGATGAGGAGGAGGCAGTGCCCGCAAAGGGGTCGGTGACCAGAGAGAAGGAGATGCGGCTAGGTAGTCCATCGCGGATCTTGACCGAGTGGTCTGAGCCAAGCTTGTTGAGTGGTAATGAGAGGTACTCGGCCAGCTAGTGGGAGTGGAGGGCGAGAGCAGCGGGTGTCAGGGCAAGAAGAGACGAATCGAGATCATGGTCAGCGAGGGATGTATGCGCAGAAGCGCGCATAGCGAGCGTCGTTGTATCGCACCTGTTGTACGGCGGCATCATCGGCGGCATCGATGAGGAGCTCGCCTTCACCGGCCCACATGGCAAAGATGACCTGACATGTCTGAGCGTGTCCTGCGAGCTCCTCGGGGCTCAGCAGCGGTGGCTTTGGAGTCGACTTGGTAGTAGCGTCTTGGACCATAGTGGATGATGGTGAGTGCTGCGTGGCCTTGTTCTTCGCTACGGTGTGATACGGACTCAATCGAGGGGTCGCGGGCCATTGCCATGTGCCCGGCAAGGAGAATGCCGAGGTCCTGGCACTTGTCGCACGATGGCCTCCTTGCCCGCACTGCCTTGATTCTCCTCGTAGCGGCCCTTCTACTCACCGTGCGTGTAGCGTGTGGCGCGTTTTCTGTCGTCTGAAAGCGCGAGACATGCGCGCTGTGTTGTGACATTTGTTTGCCCTTTTGCCTTGCCTGCCAGTCTCGCCGCCGCGTGCCTGCCAGCTGCCCAGCTGCAGAGAAGGTGGTTGACTGGCTTCCATTTCACCCCACTCCGCCTGCAGTGCCAAGCAAAAGCCAAAGCAAAAGCCAAAGCCAACAGGGGCTTACACGACGGCGGCGGCGAGATCCAACACTCGACGACTGCCCGGCGGCGGCTCTTGTGACGTCGTGAGTACAATGCCATATGTACTTACATACAGTAGTCGTGTTGTGGTCGTCGCGCCCTTGTTCTATGAATAAGCACGGTGTTGTACTTTGCTCACTGGCCAGGCGCACAGTGCCAACTCAATTTCGACGACGCACGACAAGTGGGCGTCATTCACCCACGCACTGATCGAAGACGCATCAGACGAGAGCCTCGGCCCTCTCCATGTTGCCTTGCCCCCTCGGTTCCCCCTCTCGTGCCCCTCCCCCCCTCTTCTTTCCCCTGTCACCCACCACCACCACCCTCAGTAAGCCGATCTGCCTCGACCCGGCGATGGCAGCGGAACAAGGGCTCCTCTTGCCCTGTGCTGCGAAGCCGCCGGAATAGTCTTCCCGCCACGCCGACACACACACAACACACACACGCACCTCCCCTCTCGGATCTCCGCTTTCACCGCTGCCCTCGCGGTACGGCCTATGCCTGCCACGACTTGACTTTGACCTTAGAGCGTGGAACCTCTTTCTCACACCCTCCTCGCTCTGCATCGCCTCTAGTCGTTCCACCACGTCCAGTTTCGAACATCGTCCGTGGTATGCCAACAAGCATACCCCATTCTCGCTCGCATCGTCATCTCGCTGGGCGCCACCCTCATGGTCCTCTACCGGCGGCATCTCGAGGCCGCCTCCGGTGAGCCAAAAGACTTTGTCAAGGCGTCCCGCTCTGGCGCCAAGAAGCTCCTCACTCGTCTTCGCACTCGTCCACGTCTTCAATCCCAGCTTCAAGATTCCGCAGACACGTCAAGCCCCCGCCCATCGACATCGTCCCGCCCCATCCCCAAGTCGATACCCAAACTTCGCACTGCTTACGACGTTACACTCTTTGTCCGCTCCAAGAACCCGGTGGCCGATGCCCACGATCCAAACCTCGGATCTGGAGACCTCCCCAGCCATCATGTCCCCACATTCGTCTCCGTTGCCCACCGTGCCATACAGCGCCAGGGCACCTCACGCTCCGCCCGCAGTCGGCGGCGAGCCAAGCAGGCCGCACGCAGAGCCGCAGATGCCCTCAAGACCAGCAGTGCCATCCCTTCAGCATCTCCATCTCAATGGCGTACGGGCGGCAGCAGGCGCTTTGCCCAACCTGCGGCAGCTCAAGAGCATCATTCCAGAACATCTTCCTTTCCCTTGTTAGGGTTCCAAAACCCTTGGGACTCGTTCAAGCCGCCGACGTTGCTCAACGTATGGCAAGGTCTGAAGTGGGGTCTTCCGGAAGACTATGACGAAGGTGGGCACTCTCGATATCGAGGTCAAGGAAGGCGTGCAGCCAAGGCAGCCCAGGAATATCGCGCCGCAGAAGCCGAGCTGGGCAAAAATTGGGCCGCCATCGATATCCGCCAACCGAATTGGGGATGGAGCGAGCAAGAAGATATGCCGCGCCGGTTGACGGGCAACGAGCAAGAAGGGTCCCAGCAGCAGCAGAGGCCCAAAAGCCCACTCTCGTCCAGTACAGCTGGCAATGCCTCATCTTCTAAAGCCACCTCGCCCGCTCTGACCTCTCCCGCGCCGACCTTGCAGCCCAAGTATCGAGAATGGCAAGACCCTCGCGCTGAAGTGCCCGCAGATCATGCCCGCCTGTCTTGGTTGGGGCATGCTACAGTGCTCTTGCAGCTTCCACCGCTCGCCGATCCCTTGGCCAAGCGTGAGCACGTCGTCGAGGAAAAGCCGGGGCAGTCGTTTGGCAATCTCTCAGACTCGCCTCCCCGGACAAGAAAGGGCAAGGAGCTCATTGGCGAGATTGCACCGCCTCGTCGCGCCAACTCGGAGCCTAAGCCCAAGCCGAAGAAGGTCATCATTCAGCAAGTGAAAGGCAAGGGTGGCGTATCCGGCTCAGCGGGGACCCAGGATAGTGTCCCGGAAGTCTCATCGGACGTGCTCGCCGAGAGCGACGACGAGGAATCAGACGAGGCAAGTCCAGCGCCAAGCCATCCCCCTTCGACCACAGGGTCCCCATCACCGTCGAGCACTCGAGGTGACCTGGACAACGATTGTGATCGATCGATGAACATCCTCTTCGACCCAATCTTTTCCCGTCGCTGCTCTCCGTCCAGGAATCTTGGCCCACAGCGCTTCACAGAAGCGCCATGCCAGGCAGAGGAGTTGCCTCCAATCGATGTGATTCTCATCAGCCACGACCACTACGACCACGCCGACGTCGATTCGCTGCGTCGCATTCTGAAACGCAGAGGGCAAGCGGTCCACGTCTTCGCCGCGCTAGGGAACAAGGACTGGCTTTGCAGCTCCGTTGGCTTCAAGAAGTCGCAAGTGTCGGAGCTAGACTGGTGGGATGAAGCCGTCCTGACGGCCACGGCGGGCTCAAACCAGTCGGAGGAGCTGGATCATGGTCAGAGCGCTGAAAGCCAAAATCTTCAGGCCGCTGTCAGGATCATTTGTACCCCGGCGCAGCATGGAAGCGGACGAGTGCCCGGCGGAAAAGACTCGACGCTATGGTGCTCTTGGGTAGTAGAGAGTATCACGCCCGCTGCCGCCGTCAAGGGTGTTGCTGAGCCAAAGACAGCGCAGGCGCAAGAGCACGCTGAGCAGCAAAAGCGGCGTTGGCGAGTCTTTTTCGCTGGCGACACTGGCCTGCGTCGCCATGGGGAAAAGGTCACTGGTCGGCGTTCCCCAGTTTGTCCCGCTTTTGAGGAGATTGCCCGTCGCTACGGCACGCCGCATCTGTCTCTCCTGCCCATCTCGATTGGGTCCTCTCTGTCCTATCTCAGGAGTAAAGACCCCTTTCCGCGGAGGTACTCGCCGTTTCCGCGTGTCAGCGAGGCGCTGACCAGCTGTATACACATGGACGCCGAAGACGCCGTTACCGTCATGGACATAATGCGAGGTTGGAAAGACGGTGGGAAAGGCCGGGTGGAGGAAAACGCAAAGTCCGCTGGAGACACTGATGGTGCCATCGTTGCCCAGCCACTCGCCCTGGCCATCCATTTCGGGACGTTTGTACGCAACGTCGAGCAGACGAAGATGGATGTGCGAAACCTTCGGTCTGCCTGTCTGAGGCATGGCATCGAGTTTGGGCGCACGAGGGATGGGAGGTTCCAGGCCGATGATCACCCGGGTAGCCGCAAGTGGCAGGGAAAGTTCCTGGTGAGTGTCAGGCGCGTCTTTTGGAGAGTCTGGGCGCGATATAGGCGCACCTATCTGATTCGTGGTCACCTTCTTCCTTGCATCAGGTCTCAAACCAGGGAGAGACAATTTGGGTGAAGATGTAGGCTCAGTACCTCAAGGCGGGCACACACACACACGCAACGGCGCTGTCCCTGACGCGGAAAGACAGTACCAACGACACGCACGCGCTCGAGCTCGCAAGCTCGCGATCTTACTATACCAGAAACACCTGTAAACGCTGAAGCAACGGCTTCATTGAAACGTCGCGACGAGCTCTCACTGTGTCCCGCAATGCCATTACGATCTATACCACGTCGAGCAGACGCTTTGTCTAACCGGGGCATCGCTACCTTACTATTGGCATGGCAAGATGAATGTCAGCTGCCTTTGCTGGATTGACCTTTCGAGCTAAGTTGCCAAGTACCGTTGCCTGCAACGCAGTCACTTTCCAGTACCTCATGCCGGAGAGAGGCCCTTCACACCAGCACAGACTACGACACGCCAAATCATGGATTGAAGCATGTTCAGAAAGGACATGGGTTAAGTTGCTTTCGCAATTCCCATGAGGCTACCCGGTCTCGCGGATGCATAGGCGCACAGCGCCGTGGAAGCAGCAGGTGACCGACAACGTGAGTGTGTGTGTGGGAAAACCGGAAGAGAAAATGGAGACACAGCTGCGTCATCGAAACGCATCGCGAAGGTGATGAAGTGGGCCCAGCCCAGGTTAGAAAAGACGGAACGCCGCTTGGCACCGGGCCGAGCGGAAGGTGTGATTGAAGAAAAAAATGCGCCCAGTGTCAATGGCACGTAGTCCTCGGCTTGAACTGGAACTTTGGGTTTCCGTCGCCCCGGAGTATTCCCCATCCGTCGAGCTGCGCGTCGCTCCAGATGTGTGCAAAGTACCCTACCCCACCTTGCGGCCCGTCCTTGAGGAAGCCTTCGCAGGCCATCTTATCCAACATGCGAAAGTACGCTTCTTCGCTCCGGACACTTGCGTCTGCATGTGGCGAGTTCGCTTTCCACACGGCAGCATTGGACGGCCAGCCCGTCTGTGTGAAGATGACCTTTTTGCCGTTACCGTGCTTGACGAAATAGTCGTACGTCTGCTTGACGTTATTATAGGCATCGCTCGAGTCGCCCGTGCTGGCACTGGGGCTGAAAAAGGGAAGGACGTTGCCGTGAATGACGTCCATGGCTGCAAAGACTTCCGGGGTATTACCATTCGACTGGAAGCTCCAAGCAAGGTCGCTCAGCGCTACTTGCATGCCTGTGTACCCTCCTGCAGCAGAGTGCGTCTGCAGCGCAGACTTCATACTCTTCATTTCCTGCGCTAGGCGCGATGCCGGCATCACGCCATCGAAGAGGGGCTCACTCCCCAGATCAGCGCTGCGGAGTACGAACTTGGCGCGGGGGTTCGTGGCGAGCGTGCGTACAAGTGCGTCCTTGGAAGCACGCCATGCATCACCGCCGTCGAACCCGAACCACACCAGGGCGAAGACGCCGATACCGGCGTCCCACGCGGAGTCTACGACGTCGTTCCAGAAGTTTGCGTGGTAGCAGCCGCCGTAGAGCCGCACGTAGCGAGCGCTGAACTCTGCTCTCATGCGCTTGAAGTCGCGTGTTAGGTCTTGTCGCGAAGGACAACCTGAAACGTCGTAGGAGAAGCCGAGCTGTTGCGTTCCCGAGGCAATGACGAAGCAAGCGGGTGTCAGCAACGGGGCATCGTAAGCAGCCTCGAATCTGCACCACTCACGAAAGCATGTTCTTGAGAGAGAGGGCACCACCAGTCTTGGGTCGAACCTGGCACATCATTTGGCATGTGGAAGTCTAGGCTTGGGAAACACGGTCGACCGTTCTGAGGCGCCCCTGGCGCGGGTACGAGCTTGCCACCGCCGCTTTGGCCGGTGGAATCTTGCTTCACGTCCTTCTCGGCGGGGATTGGCTTCGCGCCCTTGTCGTGGACTTTATGATGATGCTTCGTTGCCCCTCTCCCGCCTTGGCCTTTGCCCTTCTTGCGATGCAGACGAGCAGACGCCCGTGTAGCACGCCGAGCCTCTTCTCCTGACGCCACACTGGAACGGACTCCACACCGGCCATCCTTGCGCCTGCAACGCTCAATGGTTTCCGAGCCTACAGGAATAGGGCCATCGCGGGAATGAAGGCTCTGCGAGGTCTCGATCTGCCGCTCCCCTCGGGAGGCAGACTCCGACCCAGCCAAGGCACGTAAAGCCAATGACTCCCTGAACGCGTAATTGGCCTGCAATGCGCGTTCATAATCCTGGCCTTGATGCACTAAGGTTTTCCTGATCTTGTGTGAGAGGCTGCCTTCGTCTTCGGGGTGAGCTTCGATGCGCTTGCTTTCCGGTTGAGCTGGCAGGGCAGGCGCTCTCTGCAAGATGTCTGGCTCGCCAGGGACAACATGAGCGGCGTGCCGCTGAGTGAAGCGCTTCGTGGTAGACAGCAGCGACTCGAGTGAGCGATATTGTGTGCGGGACCACCAGGGTCCGGCGGGAGGACGGTTCTCTGCTTTGGCAGCGTGTACCTGGCTGCTCATCAAGAGCAACGTACTCGCCAGTAGCACAAGCCAGGCCGCAGGCGTGTACTTCGTGATTCGCATTTTCTGCAAATGGGACAGCGCCTAGCGTTTCGGATGGCAGTGTAGACGTCGGGGCGATCAAAAGGGTTCGAGTCCGTCCAGCGAGCTCGAGCGTGACGAAGTGAGAGGGATGCGATGGCTGCGTTCAGGTGAATATGTGTCGTTACTGGCGGCGAGGTGTCAAGAATGCTACGATGTAGATGGGGCGGAACCGGGTGAGGGGCGAGGGTGGGAACGAGTCCCCTCAAGGGTCCTGCCAATTGCCAAGGGGGCTTCTTATAGCATACATGAACAAGAGCGCGTACAGACGTCCAGCGAGCTTGGGCAGGATGAGGAATTCAGGCGCAATTGCTGCCTCCTTTCCTGCAGCGCCTGGCTTTTGACCCCGACCCCCCAATCACCTTGAAGAAGCTACTCTCTGTCAGCCATCGTCCACGCTCGTGTTCTTGGCGCCTTTCAACGACGGCTCGCCGAGGCGCAGTGATCGTTCTGAAGAGGCTGTGCCAGCAAGCGGGGCAGTCGGGCGCTCCGCTGCGTCGAATGACGGGTTCATATTGAAGGGGATTTGCGACCCGGAGACGCTGTCCTGCTTCAATGGCCTGGTTAGTCTAGACGGCGGTCCGTCACTGTCAGCAGCGTTCATCTGCGGAGAGGAAGTAGGGCATATTACGCCTCTCCGTCATTGGTAATTTCGTGCCGAAACGGATTGGCGTAAGAGCTAACCTTGGCTGGTGTACGTGGTTGGTCCAGGACACGGTCGTGCCATTTGCTTGAGTGACCAATGAATGACCTCGAAGCAAGTTTGCCTATTTGCCTGTGTGGAGCAGAGGGCACATTGCACAAGAACAACACGACGCCTCACCTGCACATACAGGCCGAGTGCCCGAATCCCAGGCGTGCGACGCGACTCTTTGTCTCTCTCTGGTGGACGCGTCTTAGTCTAGGGAGAACGCATGGACCAGGCCTTTGTTCCTCCAGCCGCGCAGGCAGGCAGTTTACCAGAGACGCTGGATCATTGCCTTTACAATGCAGCCTGCTTTCGGCACACCATCAAAACCACTTTGATGAGCTTCCTCCTCGCCATCGATATTTACCCCACTCCCGCAGTCTTGGCTGTGCCGCTCTAACTAGACCACAATGCCATCTTGAGACAGTTGTCTCGACATAGACCTTCGCACCTCCGGGTGACGCTATCGATACCTCTTCTCCCCATTTGACTTCAACGAGGAGCAAACCCAGGACTCGCCGACGCTGCCATTAGATTCTGCCACCGTTCCTCGTTTGGAAGAAATGCAATCCATCGATCGCACGGGCACCAAAAGGCCCCGCCTCGACGAGGAAGAGCCTTCATCGGCTCATCTCGAAGGCCCCCGGGAACAGAAGATCAAATTGGCACAAGATGACGGCGCAAAGGCTGAGATGTACTACCAGCGTAGCCTCGCGCGATCACACACCTCTCAAGAAGCCGCCCTATCCGACGTGCGCCGAGCTCTGCTGCTTCGACCCGACGAGCCCAAGGTCAGTGATAGAGCATCGCTCGGGCTGGACTTGCCATGATCTGCTCCTGGATCTGCCGCCTAATACTTCTCTCATGTCTGCACCAACCCCCTCCTCTACTCGTGTAGTACCTCTTGCAAGCAGTACACAGGCTGCATGCGTGTGGCTACAGCAGTCAAGCACGCCTCGCTCTCAAGCGCGCTGAGAGCGCCTTGGGTACAGATGCATTGCCGACATTGCGAGAGGAGCTGAGTAAGGCTGCCCGCCTCTTCTTTGCTCCCATAGAGACGATACCAGCCGAGCTTCTGGCACAAATACTTGAAGAATCCGGTCTGGGTCCAGTCATCGCAAGTCAGGTCTGCTCCACCTGGCGGCAGGTTGCACAGAACCACCGTCCGCTTTGGAGGGATACAAGGTTCATCGAGCCTCCTCGAAACGACTTTTCAAAAGAGACGAAAGCAGAATGGCGCCCTCGAGAGGTGAACCGGACCGTTCTCACTCCTCATGTATGCCCTCAAGGACAGCTGCAGATTCAAAAGCGCTGCGCGATCATCGACCGCTGTGCTCTACTATCAAAGGACACACTGACCCATCTGCAAATTCGCGGGCCATGCCATGTGCAAGAGGTCGTTCACTGGCTTGATGTGGCTGATCGATCCAGAGCGACCTTCAAACACCTCTGTCTCGACGTCACGACCCTATGCGAGTGTACGGACATCATTCGCGGCTGGGTCACGATTCGAATTACCGATTACCCTGCGCAATCTCTAGAACAACTTAGGCAGCACCTGGAAAAAGCGTCCTTGAATGTACGCCTTTTGCGGCTGATCGGACAATGTCCGAACCTCGACACACTCGTATTGACTCTGCGCCCACCCTCTCGCTGGCACACGCAACAACTTGGCCTTCTCAATGGCACGGGAAGTCATACTGCTTTCCCCAAGAGCGTCACCATCAGGACTATACACTCGCTCGACTGGGATGTTGACCAAAAGGCGGATGATCTGGTCGCGTACCTTTGTCTTCTGACCTCGCGAGTTGAGTCCTTCGCCTTCTCGTCCGCTGCGTTCTCGTGGCTTTCAAACTGGGGTTGGGACGTTTTTGTCAAGCACGCCTCGAGGTTGCGTACATTTGCTATCTATAGCGAATTAGCCCCTGACATCATCCGCAGGGCTGCCGGAATCGAGTTTCCCAACCTGCAGAATGTCGCCTTGGTCTTGCCTTGGACCTCACCGAGGCTCGACGTCGGCGCACCCTTTCGGATGCCCCGTCTTCAACGCGCGGCTCTCGAAGCAGCATTCATCACGAAGATCGATGCTCCTGAGACGACTGCTTTGACGCTCGTCGTTAGAGATATTGCCGAATCTGTCAGGCTGAAGGCGGCGCTGCGGTCATTCCCGAAGCTCGAATCCTTGACGCTCGCCTTTAATGGGGGCACTGTTTATTCCCAGCAATACTGCGATATAGCTTACTTACTCGATGGGCTCGAGCCAAATTACGAGGGCGAGGTCATCTGCCCACGACTGCGCCACTTGGCCATTGCGTCAGTGTCGGAACCCAAGGACATCTTTACGGACTGGGTTCAAGACCCTGAGAGGCAGCTGCAAAGGACCGTTGATCTCCGCGTCTACGAGGAATACGAGATGAGACCGGCCGTCGGCGCCGTTATCATACGCCTCGAACAGCAGCGAAGAAGGATCAGCCAAGGCCTCGACCCGATACCTCCTCGCCCCGAGACGTCTGCACAGGCTTCGGGCTCTGCATTTCGACGGACTACGCCTTCCACAGTCGAGAAGGCGCCGGAAACTGCTGCTGTGGCCAAACGGCAATGGGGGCCGTGCTGTGCTTTAGAGACGATCCGACTGTTGGGGGTTCGCGTCGAGCTTGAAGTGTGGCAAGCTCTCTTGCAGAGCTCACAGGCCATGGTACACTGCCAGCCTGATCCGGTCAAGGCGCACCAGCTCCCCTCGCAGGGCTATCAAAAGGGCAGGGAGCGGAGGGTTTTCACGTGATACCAGTCCAAAGGTCTTGGGCATCTCTTGTCCTGCATCCACGCGGCATCTGTACATAGTCTTCTCAAATGTTGATACCAATCTTCCTTCTGACCGTCTCGCGCACCACCCACCTTGATGAGCCGCCTGGCTGTCGCAGAGCGCAAGCGCCGGAGCTAACTCGTATAGCCTCTGAGCGCTAATTCTGGGGCACAGATCCGCCAAATGTACTAGATTACCCCGTTTCTGAGGCCCTGTAATCGGATGACAAGTGTGTAATTGACCGCATCGGCCCTGATTATACTTCTGGCTCAACCATGTGCGCAAAGGTGCACCGGTCCTGTACGCCTGAATTCGAACGTCCGTGCGCGTCGCGCCTCAAGCTCGGGTAGATGGCCGTTGCTTGCGTCTCTGCATTTCTCCGCTCCACCTCACCTCACCTCACCTCACCTCACCTCTCTTCGCCTCTTCATTCCTCGTACGTCCATTTCAGCCGCACGAACCGCATCACACACATCATGACTTCCACGCAATCTCCGCCCTTCAACCGCTCTGAAGTGCAGGATTTCCTTTCGCTGCGGTGGCAGGCCGCGCAGGCTGGTGAGTCTGAGTGGGCGGGCGGGCGACGAGAGCTTTTTCTGCGGTGTGGTACTCGCCTAGGCAGGGGCCGAGTCGAGCGAGCGGCCTAGGACCGAGCGTTCACCGCTTACACTGCGAGCTGTGCCTGCCTCCCCTCTTCTCCTTTCCTGTAACAGCCCGACCCCAAGTACATGTCCCGTCAGCCTCAACGCCGGCTGCAGCTGCCCCAGCGCCCAAGAAGTCTGCTTGGGCTGACGCAGCAGCAGGTGCGTGCTGCCCTCTCGCCTCTGCCAAAACAAGCAGATTGCAAGCGTTTAGGGGGGACACACTGCTAATTCTACGTCTTCTCTTCCCCTCTCCGCCCTTATCTCTTCTTCCTCTACGACGACGACGCGCCGACCCAACTTCGGGTATCGTCTACCAGGTGGAATCAACTCCTCGCAAAAGGGTCAGTCGCAGTTCGCAGCCAATCTCATCAAGGCTGCGGGTGATCGCCGCGGACCAGGGGCATAGTTTCATTGCTGCTCTTGCAGAGCCAGAGTTCCGCACTGCTTAAAGTATGTTCGGCACGGATACGGCTTATGACCGCCAAGAATCAGGGGAGTCCGGACGCGCCAATGCTCTGAGGCGCGCCCACGATGCGAAAGTAGGATCCACACGGCATGGGTCGGCCAACACGCGAGTGACACTCAAGACGCTCGCCTCTTCGCTCGCAGAGATTCACAATGACATTTCTGTGGGAGATACTGGGCGAGACGTAGTACACATCGAAGGACAGAGGACCAGAGAAGGAGGACAAAGTGCAGGGACAAGGACCTGATCGTGGGAGCGAGGCTGGACAGCATCTGGGGTGGAGGACTCAGACAGGGTTGAAAGGAAAGGAAGGCGAATCTACAAGATGGATATCGAATCCGCACTTATTGCCCATGGCAGACCGAGTGACGCTACAGCGGCGGCCGAAGCTCCTTCGACCCCCGAGCCTGTCCGCGACTAGGAACCAAAGTTGAGGATGCCCTGGTTTCGCTCGGGGTCTGACAGGCGCTGGACATTGACCTCTGGTCCGAATTTGGTGTTGGCCATGCTCTGTGGCGTAATCAGCACGTACTGCACATTGTGCGCCGACTTGGCCGTCTCGATGAGCATCTTGACGGAGATTTTGCGGTTCACTGCGTCCATGAAGACGTCAAATTCGTCCAGGCACCTGATTGGGCATTCGACTGCCTGCCAGAGAGAGAGCAGCAAGCAAATGGTAGAGAAGGACTTCTCGCCGCCAGACAGAGAGCGCGGGTCTTTGCTCCGTTGTTTGTTGCGCTGCGTCGAGGCGTCGCCGTGGCTTTCCTCTGTGACGACTTTGATCAGCAGCTTTTGCTTGTCATGGTGGAACGAAAGGGAGCCAGTGTAGCCACGAGTGGACAAATTCTTGCCGAAGAGGGTGCGTGCGCGGACGGCAATCATCTTGCGGAAAGCCTGCCACAACTGCAAGCGGTCCTCGAGAGCCGATTTCAGACCCTTGACCATTGCCTTGATGGTGGCCAAGTCAGACTTGGCGTCGTCGTAGGCCTTCTGCTTGCTCTTGTATACAGCAACGACGTGCTCCAAGGTTTCTCCTCCAGCCTCGCGCCGGGCTCGTTCGAGAAGGGTTTCTACTGCCTCGACTTCCCTTGAATAATACTCTTGGCTGCGGGGGGCATCGACGCGCTCGCCATCAGTGTACTTGAGGGCCAGCTCGGTGTTGTTGCTCAGATGAAGCCGCCTCTCTTCCTCATCTTCTGCAGCGAGCTTGGCCTCTTCTTCATACTTGCTGGCCGAGGCAAGCCGCTGCTTCTCTGTATTCTGAGCTTGCATACGCTGTTCTACGGCTTTGACCAACTTTGCTTTGACAGAGTTCTCCTCGGCATTCATGTTTTCGAGCTGGGCTCGTATCTCTTTTTGCCGGTCATTGAGGGGTTGTAGCTGTGCCTCTAGTTCTTCGGTACTCTTTTGGAGCTCCTCGAATTTTTCTTGGCACTTTGCGCGTTCGTCCACTGCCTCCCTTCTCGCCTCTTCGAGGGCAGCAATATTCGCAGGCTCATCATGGTGCATGTCTTCCTGAATCTGAGCCTGATCTTCCTGTGCTTGTCGCTTTGCGCGCTGGATGCGAGTCAACTGCGTATTACCGGAGCGCACTCGTTCCTCGAGCTGTCTCTTGTGCTTCTGCAGATCGCGAATCTTTGCGTCCATTTCTTGCAAATTTCGCTGCAGCTCCGCTTGGCGTGCCTTCGCCTCGTTCAGCTTGTCCTGCACATTGGCCGAAAGCCGAGGAGGGCCATTGTGTGGTCGCAAAGTGGAAGAGGAACTCCCGACTTGTCCACCAGTCAGTCGGTACATGTCCCCGGAAAAGCAGTTGCGAACATTCGGCAAGCCTTGACGCAAGAGAGCGTCTCCATCGCTACGTCGCTCGACTAGCACGGCATTTTCGATGTGAACAGCGTTCACAAGCTGGCGCAGAACGTAGTCATTGTCGATGTCGAGAGCGCGAAGGATCGTTAGGCAGTTGGCAGGTGGCTCTCCTGAGCTGAAATCGAATTCTTCGTCTGCGGCAGTGAGGACGGGGACCCGAGCACAATCATGGCGGCGCTTGAGCTCCTCCAGAATTCGGCGGTCGTGGTGATCTGTCACGCAGAACGCGTTGAGGGTGTTGCCGATGACGCTCTCCAGGACTGGCGCCCACTTCTCGTCCTTGAGTTTGACGTGCGCGCCAATGGGCCCAACCGGCTTCCTGTGCCATCTGCCCTCGTTATTGATGGACCGTAGGAGTGCAGGGATGCCAGCACCAAAGGCCCCCATCGAGTTTTTTGTCGCAGCAGCAAGTCTCTTGCAGATGTTCTCGGCCTCCCAGACCTGGCTGCGAAGCTGGTCGCGCAGGTCGGATGCCTGTGTCTCTTCGTTTTCCGCCTGCGCAATTCCTGCCCGTGCCTCGCGCACAGAATCCTTGGCGTCCGCTTCCTCTGCCTGAAGCTCCGAAATTTGCCTCTCGAGGTCCTTGCGACTTGCTTCCAGCTTAATTCGTCTGCCTTGGTTGCCCTCGGCCAGCTTGGCGGTCTCTTCTGAGATTCGGTCATCCAGCTCTTTCACATTCTTGTCCAGACGCTTGTACTGGTCATTACAGTCCCTTGCCTCGGCCTTGGTCCTGCTGAGTTTGACCTTGAGCTCTTTGGTCTCGTTTTTTAGGCCGGAGGCTTCCTCATGCAATGGCTTGCTGCGGTCTGCATCGCCGTGTGCCTGAGACTCCAAACTGGTAATTTCCTCTTCGAGCTGTGCGCGAACCTCTTGCAGGCGCGTAATTTCCTGCTTGGTCTTTTCGAGCTTTGCATTGATCTTGGTGGAACGAGTTTCTGCTGCCGCGACAGCCTGTTGAAGCAAGGCAATGGCGAGGTCAGTGAAATTACGTCGCAATGTTGCACGACACTTTTGGATGTAAGGCGCTTACCTTTTCGAACTCAACCACTTGCGACCAGACGAGTTGGTTCTTGAGATGTTGCAGCTTCTGGTGCTGATCCTTTTGCTTTTGAATCAGGTGCCATTTGGCTGCAGCTTCCCGGGCGCTTCTCTCTAGATCTGGCAGTGCTTCCTCTTTCTTCTCTATGATGCGTTTGCTTCGCTCCATGTTGGCTCGAATGAGGGTATATTCGTCTGACAGATGTTTGAGTTGCGTGCCGCGCAGGAAGAAGTCGTACATCTCTCCGGCATTCGAGGAGCTGAGGAACTGTCTGGCGGAATCTTGCGTGAGCACGCTCATGGGGTTGTCGACCTGTTTCAGCCAGGGTGAAGAGGAGCGGGGGTCAGCGGGACACGACTCGTAAACGTCTTCGAAAGCCATGCAACGCGCGGTTCAAAGCTCACCTGGATGTTTGCATGGTCGCAGAAGGCGTCGAGCTCATCGCGCTTGTTGGACACTGTCTTTCCCGAAGCATTCTTCATCCTCCAGTGTCCACCACCATCAGCATTGATCCTCCTTTCAATGATGATGCGATCGCCGTACACGTCGCGCTTGAAGGCTTCAGCGCCCTTGTTCTTGATCCATAGGCAAATCTCGGCTGCAGATGCGCCTTCTCGGACGAAACTTTTGAGGTTGCTGCCACGGCTAGTGGAGGCGGCCTTTCCACCCAGGGCGATGGTGATGCCCGTGAGAATGGCACTCTTTCCACTGCCATTGTGACCGATGATGAAGTTGATCTGGGGCCCGAGTGGTACGGTGAGACGCTTGTGACACATAAAGTCAATCAGCGCCACACGCTCAATGACTCCAGCCTCGGCGATGTGGCCGCTCGACTCGTCGTCTAGGTCCTCCATTTCCTGCTCTGCCTCCTCATCCCCGTCGAGCTCATCTTGAGATCCCGCTGAGCCTTCGCTTCCTTCGTACATATCATCTTCATCTTCTTCGTCTTGGCCCTCTTGCTTGAGCGCCTCGATGCGGGACGCCGACCTCTCTTCATCTATGGCGGAGGTCTCGCGGCTGGAGATGCCTGAGATATCTCCATCATCGGAGGGCCTTGCTCGGGAAGATGAGGAGCGCACTCGCTTTGCAGTGGGAGTCTGGCGTAAGGGGTTCAGAAGGGAAGGCAGGGTCAGTACAGTTGCCTGTATGCAGCACGGAATCGCGCAGACTTACAACGTCGTGCTGAGAGGAATTCCCTGTCTCATCGCCGTCACCGCCGTCGTCAGCAGGACGCTTGCGAGACATGGTGTCGCTGCGACTCCCGATGAGAAGAACAGACGGGATTGGGGTTGTGATGCTGAGTCGTGTTGTGAGGACAAGGACAATCTTTACTCCACGAGTGAGACCGGCGGCGGAAAGAGGATCGCGTCGCAGCTGGGCAGACGTGACGCGCCTTCGATGACCACGTGGCACCGCGACGGGCGCGCTCCTCGAGGGCGTTGTCCTTGGCAACCAAGATCTTCTCTCTCCCGCACGAACTTGGACCTGATGCAATACGAGACGAGTTTGCGAACGATAACTGGACTGCTTCCGGAGACCCTTCCGACCACGTCCCACACACACACAAGTGCGCACATCGGCAGACCGAGCTACGTCAGAGATTGCGTGCACACTGGCATTCTAGATGCACCCAGGAATCAGGCACAGACTAGATGCGACTTGCCTTCTTGCAATGACATTTCGATGCATTCATCCTTGCAATTTGTTCATGTTGTTCGAGTGAATTCATCGGCCGCAAGGCCGAGAGAATGTGGCAAAACCTAATTGAGACAGCTCCACGGTCGTCCCCCATATGAGGGAAGAAGCTGCCTCACTCAAGGCATGCCGATGAGTTTCTTCTCCAAGCCTTCTTTCCCCACCCTGACAGCGCTGCTGAAGCGGCGCGACAGGGGGACGAGGGACAAGCAAAGCAATGCTGACTTGGCCCATGCGGGCGTCACCACCGTGCTGAGATGTCTGCCTCGGGCTCGTGTGTGAGAAGGGGAGGCAGGAAGGCTGCGATTTCCGTCGCGTCCGTTTGATGGTGCGTCTGCTTCGAGTGGTCCAGTATTTCGGCCGAGACAGACCGCGCAGGGTGTTGGTCAGCGCGTGGCACAGCACAGCAAGCAGGCGCGCCCGGTGTGAAAGCGCTACCGGCCTTCCGGCTATCCAGAGGGGCCGCATGCCCGTCGTGCCCTGAGCCGCCCGGAAGCTGAGCTCACCTAAAGCTCTTGCTCTCCTGAACCGAGGAGTGCGGGCCCCCTCACTTTCTCCGCTCTCCAGGGTTGACGTGAGGCTCCGGGGCGCCGGTCAGCACCGGGACGCGAGGCTATCTGCGCCAAGGACGCCCGGGGAATAGTGAGACCCATGGTTGGGCCAGTGGCACTGTCCAATGCCAATAGAGGAGCCCCTCGAGCCTTGTTTACCCCTGTACATACCGTTTATAGGTTACGCTCGCTGTCACTCCCATTACTTCCACGTCACATCACCAAACACCTTTGACACCCTCACACGTACGCAGCCACCCCCATCACAGTCCTGACGATGAATACCTTCTCGAGACGTCTGCCATCCTTGCTTCGTGCAGGTCAGCCCTCTTCCTTGCCCGCAGCACCGCGACTTGCCCGAGGGCTCGCCTCACAGGCAGAAGGCGGTGCTGTCAGCTTTGGACTCAGCGAGGACCAGGAAGCCCTGCAAGGTCCGTAAGGCGATGGCTCGTCTCGTTGCTTGGAGCAGAAAGGACAATTGGCTGACCCGGTATATGAAACCTTTGCCGTTCACTCTCACCCTTCGTAGACCTCGCCCGCAAGTTTACCGCTGAGCACATCATTCCGAAAGCACGGCACCATGACGAGACCATGGAATACCCTTGGGAAATCATCAAGGCCGCGCACTCCGTGGGCCTGCTCAACACGCACATCCCAGAGCAGTTTGGCGGTCCAGGTCTTGGCCTGATGGAGTGCTCTCTCATTTCCGAGGAGCTGGCATTTGGTTGCTCGGGTATCCAGACTGCCATTGAGGCCAACGGTCTGGCCGAGGCACCAGTCCTCGTCGCGGGTAACGATGCGCAGAAGACCAAGTACCTTGGCAGGATGACCGAGGAGCCTTTGGTCGCCGCATACTGTGTGACCGAGCCTGGTGCTGGCTCGGACGTCGCCGGCATCTCGACCCGCGCCGAGAAGAAGGGCGACAAGTGGGTGCTCAACGGCAGCAAGATGTGGATCACCAATGGCGGTCACGCCAACTGGTACTTCGTGCTGGCCAAGACGGATCCAAGCGCCAAGGCTACCAAGTCGATGACCGGCTTCATCGTCGATGGTAACTCGCCCGGCATCGTAAGTAGGCCGAGTGGCTTATAATCCGTCAGAGGTGTACGGATCGCTGACCGGACTTGCCACCGCCTTCATCTCCACAGGTCAAGGGCAAGAAGGAAATTAACATGGGCCAGCGCTGCTCTGACACGCGCATGATCACTTTCGAGGACGTCGAGGTGCCTGAGGAGAACATGCTTGGCAAGCCCGGAGATGGCTTCAAGACGGCCATGGGCGCCTTCGACATTACCCGCCCGCTCGTGGCTGCTGGCGCCATTGGTGTCGCGCAGAGGGCCTTGACCGAGGCCGCCAAGTACGCACAGGAGCGCAAGACCATGGGCAGGCCCATCATTCAGCATCAGGCTATTGCCTTTATGCTGGCGGACATGGCCATGGATGTTGAGAGCGCCAGGAACATGGTCTGGAAGAGCTGCTGGGCCAAGGATGCCGGCATGAGGAACTCGTACTGGGCTAGCATTGCCAAGTGTATGGCCAGCCGTGCTGCCGTTTCGTAAGTGTCGAGGCAGCGGCCGTTCGAGGAAAAGCGAGTCACGCAGGGCGTAAGACTCACCCCCTCTTTCCCCGCTCTAAACAACAGGAACGCCAACTCTGCCGTGCAAATCTTTGGTGGTATTGGTTTCAACACTGAGTCCCCCGTGGAGAAGCTCTACCGCGACGCAAAGAGTGAGTGTTATCGTTACTCAGGCCTAGTCCTGCTGCAGTCTCTGATACTGACGCATTTGTCCTCCCTCCCCTGCCCCAGTCTTCGAGCTCTACGAAGGAACGTCGCAGATTCAGCGCCTGATCATCTCGCGTTTCGTGGAGGAGCAGTACGCTGCCTAAGGCAGTAACAGCATGTGTTGCGCATGCAGACAGACGATAGCGCAGATGAGTCTGCTTTGTCTCATGACGCCTCGTTGTATTGCTTCATGTCCCTAGCTTCGAATACCACACATAGAAATCGAGAGCTAGTCAAACCTAAGTGAATCCAGTCTGAGTGTACGAGAGAGAGTGTGGCGCGGCTGCACTGCGCGCGCGAAGGCGCGCGCCGCGCCTTGTTAACACGCAGAGCCAAGCGTCCCAACACAACAGGCAACTTGACCGAGTGGTTAAGGTGTTGCACTCGAATAATCGAGGTTCCCAAGCGGATCGTAATGCAATGGGCTCTGCCCGCGCATGTTCAAATCATGCAGTTGTCGAAATCTTTTTGGTCCGCTTTTGCATCGACCCATCTTTTGTCGCTTAGTAGTGTACAAGTAGAGTACAACAAAGGTTTGGTCGGGTTGAGTTTGCGTTGCCGTCGGTCGGTCGGAGCTGTGTATTGCGTAGTTGGGAGGGTCAGGACGTGTGCACGATAGCATCATGCTGGGGCGCAGATCCAACAGACGCGCAAGGCATTGCCCAGCTGAACACGGGTCGGTCCTGCCTCTTTGGATGTCCGCTGGCTGGGTCGCTCGCTCGCTCGCATTCCTTTCTCAGCACCCAGCGCAGTAGCATTATCGGTCGGTCTATGCTGGCCCAATGCGATGCACCTTCGTTCCTGGGTTGTGTGACGACGACGCACGTCTGGAGATGGGCCCCACGCCAAGCACCAAGCACCAAGCACCTGTGCGGCTTCTCCTCACTCCGGGCCCATGCCAACGAAAGGAGCAGCCGGTGGGTCATGTCCTTTCCCGTATCTTGTCTGCGTCCGACCCTGCCTCCCTTCAGGGAGCGAGCAAAGGTGTGACAGCTTGAGCATTAGAGCGATATCGTCAATGAGAAAGAGGGTGCATTGCATTGCCGTCCTGGCGTTCAAACACTTCGACCTCGGTGACCGCATCACATCACATCACATCACATCCTATCAGGGGTAATAATTAGAGATAGAGAGGGGCAACATTTCTCGCACTGCGACTCCATGCATCAAGCCAAAGCAGCAAGTTCGCCCTTGACCTCCTCTAGGCGAGCCTTCCACTTGTCCTCCTCCGCGAGCTTCCGCTTGAGGTCCTTTTCTTCCTCCTGGAACCCCTTGGGGAAGCCGCCTCCTCCCGCAGAACCATCCCCGCCCTGGGAGCCGCTCTGTCCGTTGATGACTTCTAGCTCCCATGACGGCCGAGCGGGGTCGTCCGAGACGTCGCCTGTCAGACGGAGGAGGATATCGTGGTACTTGAGGAGGGTGAGGCGCGTCGAAATCGTCATGAGGGAGATGCCCATTGCTTTGGCCGTGGCGTACACTGGAGGAGAGTATGGCCGCAACGGAGTGCGCATACAGGGTCAGTAATCGTACGTGTTGGCAAGGCTGCGCCGTGACAGTGTACTCACTTCCCCCCTCTACGTCGGTCGAGACGGCCGAGGTGCATTCGTCGAGGACAGCAAGGCGCGGCTTGTGGTAAAGAAGCCTTGCAAAGTTGACTGCAAAGGGAGCGAGTGCATTGGCATACAGTCAAGTCAGCTGGCAGGAACGTATCGCGCGGGGTGGCGCACCAGAGGGACTCACTCCGCTGCTTCTCGCCGCCACTCAGAACATCCTTCCACTCCTTTCTAGTCTCCCAGCCACCTTCTCGGTCGGGCAAGTACGCCAGGTTCACGTCCTTGAGGATCTGCATGAGCATCTCGTCTGTCCCGCCTGCTGCGATCCATTCGGGGTGCGTCGTCGGATAGAGGACCTGCTCGCGGAGAGAGCCTGCTGACAGGTAAGGCCTCTGCGGGAGGAAGAAGATGTCGTGGTCTCCTGGCCGCCTGAGCTCGCCGGACCAGACGGGCCAGAGGCCAGCGATGACTCGAGCAACGGCAGACTTGCCCACGCCATTTGCGCCAGTCAAGAGGATGTGGTTGCCGGGCTTCATGGCCAAGGTCAGATCCTTGACGAGCTGCTCGCCACCGCGTTCGGAGCCCGGAGCGGGTGCCACAATGGGGACATTGTCAAAGGAAATGCCTTCATCGCCCTCGATGGTCTTGCCCGAGATGTGGCCCAGATCATACCAGGGCTGTTCTGCTGCAAGGTCAGCTGGCCTGTCCACCGTCTCGTACTGGTTCTTGTTGAGCAAATGCAAGGTGCTGATGAGCGTGTATACCCTATTCGTGTATCCGCTGAGCTCAGCGAGCTCCTTGTAGCTGTACATCAGCCGCGATCCTGCATCGGCAAGGGAGAGAAGGAG
Source organism: Quambalaria eucalypti (assembly GCA_004016185.1). Lineage (NCBI taxonomy): Eukaryota > Fungi > Basidiomycota > Exobasidiomycetes > Microstromatales > Quambalariaceae > Quambalaria > Quambalaria eucalypti. The sequence goes on from RRYC01000069.1 coordinate 89,034, forward strand.
ACGGCGGTTGGAGATGTAGCCTGGCGAGAGTGGGGGACAGATGCGATGGCATACAATCAGTCACTATCCTAGGCGCACTCGACTGCGCTGCGATGACTCACTTTCCGTCTTTTGTGCCACGCCACTTGTGTCTTCCAACTCGGGCGCCTTGTTCCCTGCCTCGACGGGGGCGGGTTTGAACCCAAAGAGGAAGGGAGATGCGATGATGACGTATCCAGCGGCAGACCAAGCATACTTGAGTACAAAGTCTTCGCACATGTTGAAGGCGATGCGGACTTTGAGAATGGAGCTAATGTGCTTGACCAGGCGGAGGAAAGCTCTGTTGAGGATGCTAGACTCCGTCTTGGCGCCGCCGTAGAAGCTAATCTCCTCCGCATTGATGATCAGCCTTGAGTGGGCGGCCCTGAAGTCTCCCTCGAGCTTGGCCTCGAGCGCGGCGAGCTTTCCAAAGGCGGGTGTGGCTTTCCGCAAAATCCAGCCAGTGACAATGTAGTTGCCAAAGAGGGCGAATTGGCCCTTCCACCCGAGGTTGGAGGCCAGCTGGTAGTTGAAGACAATCATGTCCAAGACTGGCTTGGAAATGTTCGAGTAGAGGGCGGCCAGAGCGGAACAGAATTGTGCGACGTCGGAAGTGATGAATTGGTCGACTCCGCTGATGCGACTGTCGAGATTCATGACCTTGTAGAAGTTCCTGCCATCATTGAGGTACAGGTCGTGGATGTAGCGCATCATCCTGGTCCGGAAGGAGATGGCCAGCTTGGTCTGCAAGTAGCGGATCATAGAATTCGTATACGTAGATGGGATGGCCAAGAGGAACCACAGACCGAGGCCCCGCAGGAAGCCCTTGCCATTGGCCGAGACGAGGTCACGGACGAGGCGACCATCGAGGCGTGCGACCAGGACGCTGGAGAGGCGAAGGAGAAGGGGAATGAAATGAGGTCAGTCGGTTTGCAGTGAGCCCTGTCATCATGGAGCGCTATCGCTCGCGGCCACAGCTCACCTGAGATAGGTCCTCAAGATGAGGAAGGAAGTATGCAGACAAAAGATGAAGACCTCCTTTGCGTTGCTCCTGGGCACCAATATACGAAAGATGGCCTTGAGCTGTCGCATAAACTCCTTGTTTACGCCTACTTTCTTTGCGCTGGCCGCCGCTGCGCCTCCTTCTGCCCGCACAGCTTCAGCCGCTTGCCGCTTAGCGAGCTTCTTGTCCTCCTCTGTCACCTCCTTGTTCTCGGCCTTTTTCTTGCTGACTGCATTGGCTGCAGCGACGGGAGGCAGCCGCTTAAAGTCGGGGTAGTGCGCAGCGAATGTAGACTGCTTCGTGGGGCGGACCCTCACTTGGGAGATGCGGCCCCGGTGCGGGACGAGGAGCTGGTAGCTCTCGTCGCCGGGTGTCTTGCTCGGGACGTAGACTTGCTCGAGCGCATGGTCCATTTCACCATCGGTGAGGACATGGCCACGGTTGACACGAGCCGCGACGCCCTTTTTCTTCATGCTAGCTGTCAGCCTCTTCCTCGCAAAGACGAGAAAGAGGACGAGGGAAAGGAGTACAGACTTGGCGGCAGGATGTGATCTGAGCCAAGCAGGCACTCCTCCCGCAGAGACGGGTTTGGATTGGACCGCCGGCATGGCGGGGATTTGCGAGACGTGATAATATACGGATCGATGGGCGTGGGATATCGAAGCGGGGACGATAATTCTGTGCGTGCCTGTCGGGGGACTGGCCTTATCTTGGCAGTCGTAGTCGGTCGTAGTCGAGTGTGCGGGGAGACAGACGGGGAGGAGCAGAGGCAAGCGTCTTTTGGGGTCGCTGAGTTGATTGTGGTGATTATCGACTGCGGGCCCGACGTCGATGGGTGAATGTTATAAAAGGCCGAATCGACGAACAATTGGCAATTGGACTGGATGTCGCACACGGTGACCTGGACAGACCTGCCTGCCTCCTCTCCGGGTCGCGGGCCAATTCACAAGGATCGCTCGCGGACCAAGGTTGGGGGTGTGAGCCGGCCGGAGACTGGCTTCCTGCCGTGCCAGCCACCAGTGCCAGGCCTGCCCTGCCCCGCCCTGGCCGGCTTTTACGCGTGAGCTGCGTAGCAGGAGACTGCTCATCCGCCCGCCCGGTCTTGTTTGCCCCGCACTGTGCGCGTCCTACCCGGATCTCCGGGCCGATCAGACGTCACCAGGAATATGTGCAGCTCGAGAGAAAGGATGCATTGACGAAGCATGGCGAGCACAGCTCAGCCGCAGCAGGGAGTGTGGTAAAGGACAGCAAGAAAAGGGCAGAACCAGCATGACTGACTACAAACACATCGGGCAGAGAGAGAGAAAGGTACATCTGACAAGGAGGGGGTCAAGGGGCAGATACAAGCAAGGGATCGACTCTGGAGCGCCAGCACTCGACTGGACGCTGCCTCGTCGTTTGTCATCTGTCTGTCCGAGACCGCCTCCTGCCTCGCTCTTCCTCGGAGGCGCTCTTCGTCGAGGAATCTGCTGTTGCCTGAGCGGACGAGACATTGCGAGTCTCTGACTTTGTTTGCTGCTCCCCGGCCTCGTCCCCCCCTTCGGCTGCGCTCTTTGTATGATCGGCGTCATCGATTGACCCTCGCACCTTGCTGCCGTGCTCCTCGCCCTCATTCTCAGTGTCAGTCGAGCTCCGATCGGCGTCGGCATCCGTCGCGTCCCCCTCTCCGTCCCCCTCTCCGTCCCCGTCCCCGTCCCCATCTTCATCCTTCTCCTCTCCCACCTTCGACTTCTTCTCAATCGCGGCCTCGTCTAGCCGCATATGTCTCCGCCTGACCGACGAGACTACATCACCCTTGCCGCGCGGTAGGGCCGGCAGCTGCAGGCGCTTTCGCGCCACCATGACGGGCACCGAAGACTTTTGCACCAGGTAATGCGACGTGCTTCCGAGGAGGATTCCCTTGAGGGATCCGAGTCCTCGCGAACCGACAATGACCATCGTGGGCTGATAAAAGTCGATGAGATCCAGCAGCATGTGGCGAGCATGCTTGGCGTGGAGCGCTTGGCAGCTAATCTTGACGGCCAGGCGCGTCCGCTGCAGCAGGGCCGTAGCCTGCCTTGCCAGAATCACCGCCATCGACTGCCGAATGCCTTCGTTTTCCTTGAGCGCAGCCTTTGCTGCGGCATTCTCCGTCTTGTGCACCGGGTCAAGCTTCTCTGACGTCTCCATGACAGAGACGACGAGCGTCTCGTCGCCATCGCGAAGGACTGTGCCGATGGTCCACTCGATGGCATACGACGACTCCTCCGACCCGTCGCTGGCCACAATCCACTTCTTGGGGCCTCGACCGCCTCCACCAGACTCGCGCTTCTTCACTGCCTCTTCGTATTCGCCGTGCACAAGTGTAATGGTGCAGCGATTCCTGGCAAAAACTGGACGGCTGGCGACCAACCGAAAGGCATTGCTGCCGGAACCACTCGAGGACACCCACTTGGATCCCTCTGGCTTTGGCTCCTCTGGCTTAAAGGAAGAAGGCAGAATCACGTTCGGCAGACGCGAGTGCGGGTCGTGCGAGGGCGATACTGGGGCAGCTCCGTCCAGGGGAGCCGTCCTGGTCCCATCGGAGCTGTTGTAGCCGTGGTCGTCGGGATCTGCCAGGGCCGCACCGTCGTAGCCGCCACTCCGCGCTGGATCGTCGTCTTCCGGATACCAGCCGCCTTCGCCGATGCTCTCGGAATTCTTTTGCCAGGCGCCATGCAGGTCCAGACAGCCAGCATTGAAGAGGGTATTGTCGATGGTGGCATCGTCAAAGTCGAGACCCGTGTCTTCGTCTTCCTCGCTCGGCTTCGTCGTGGTATCCTGGTCTCCGACGTCGCTATCATCCCCCTTGTCATCATCGTGGGCCTCTGTGCTCGCTTCTGGGTCGCCCTTCCTGGCTCTGTCCCAATCCTCGTCGGATTCGTCTGAATCGTCTTCCGCGTCGGTTCCGTTTGTCTCACCATCCCGCTTGCCTCCAAAGGCCGTGTTGCGTGGACAGAGACCCTTGGTCACCGAGTCGGTATCCGTCTCGGACTCTGTGTCTGCTTCCTTTTCCGCATCGCTGGCAGACGTCGAATCATCCACCTCCTTGGTCCTCTTGGGCGGCGAGAGGAGCTTGCGTTCGCCGTAATGAGCCCACCCAGCTGCAAGGACCGAGGGCAGGCGACTGAGGCTGTGGCTGCGACCGTGGTGACGGAATGGACTGAGACTTCTTCCGGCCTTGGCAATGCGGTCCCGCTTGCGCATGCGCGTCCGGGTCTCCGTCTTGCCGTCCTGCCTCAATGCGCCAATGGCAAAGGGGTTGCGAGGGTGATGTTTGAGCTTCTCACTCTGCAGTTGTGGATTCTCCGTGGGGCGACTCGAGAGATCGTCCTTTTTGTCTATGTCAGAGTCTTCGGTCGAGTCTTGTGCGGATACTCCTGGCATGCCAATCGAAAGCGAGGGCACAACCATGCTGGCGATGCTGGAAGTGCCGTGGTGAGAATTAGCATCGCGCTGCTGCTGCTGCTGCTGCTGCGACCGCTCTTGCTGCTCTCTCAACTGCTGGGCGCCTTCTCCCGTCGCTCTCCAGCTGAGGCTGGCAGGGGTATCATTGTGGTGGTGGCCGTGGCCGGACATGGATGGCCAGGTAAGCGGCGAGGGTAGGGTGGGCTGTACGCCCTTGTCGGAGTGGGGCGAGACGGTCAGGGGAACGGGCGGGGATGATTAACGAAGGATCAATATGACCAAGCAGGCCAAGTGCTTAAGAAGGGGCAATGATTGTGTTTACGATGGATGGATGATGGCAGGCGGTCGTCGGGAATAGAGGTAGAACATTGGAAGTAGCCACTTCGTTGTCCCCGCACCCACCCAACGCCAAAGGGCCCGCCGGGTTCGCAGCATTGACGCCGCTCGCCTGCCCGTGTGTGCGTGCCTGTGCGGCTGTGCCTGCAGCCTGCTGTTCGCGTCCCGGCTGGTTCCACTTCCGCGCGCCTCACACACAGCTTAGTCGCAGTGGCGGCCACACACATGTCTCAGTCACTGCTTCCAAGGATTAGGTCCGCAATTCGCCCATTAGAATCCATTCTGACGACGAGGAGACATCAGCGAAGGCAACATAGCAACCCTGTTCTCCACACCCTCTATACACAGACAAAGTTCTCGATGACAAAGCTGACACGAACGTGACGTACTCGGAGACGCTCCCAAATGCATAACGTACTCCCCTTTTGGCAAGCCTCATCTATGCTCCATTGACCTTGATGGCTGAGGGTCCGCCTAGTTGCGCGTTGCCGCCAGCGCTCCTCGCCTTTTTGTAATAGTGTGGCACAATCTTGGTGAGCGACCATCGAAACTTGGGCTCTCCTGCCAAGCGGCCCTGCTTGTCCTTGACCAGCCTGCCGTTTGCATCGTACGATTCGCGCGACCAGTAGCCCCATCCGCACAAGACGAAGAAGAAGTACTTGAGGCGCTCCACGCGGAACAGGTTGAACGTCACCAGCCAGATCATCAGCTCCATGTAGGTAAAGAAGCTGAATGCACCACCAGGAGCACGCGCCTTGAACCAGCGGATACCGTCGACCCAGAGGCGAGCATCGCGCGGGTGAGGGCGAGTCTGTGCATCCATGAGAAACACGGCCAGGATGCGCGCATAGGCTCCAATGTGGATGTGGCCAACGGTGCCAACGGCCCCGACAAAGGACGCATTGGTACAGCAAACGGATACGTCCCTGATGCTAAAGTTTTGCAGGTAGAGGTTGGGTCGAACGTAGTCTTCCGGGAAGAGGTCCTGAGGAAGGAAGTCTAGTGTGGGGATCTCGAAGCCAGTCGCCACAACGATGACATCTGCGTCGTAGTGGGTCTCTTGGCCAGCGTCTTCGGGCTTGGTGCCGCGCTTGCGCTTGTTAAACTTGACCGAGTTGGTGTCGAGCTCGACGACGTCACCGCGTACGTAGTCTGCCCGTCCTTGGCGGATGTGCTGCAACGCAGACGAATTGACGATGGGAGTGCTGGCATAAAAGGGCGCGGCAGGAGCCATCTTCTCTTCGAGGTCGCGGTAGTGCAACTTCCTGAGCAAGAACTCGGGGATAAAGGTCAGTCGTGTCTGGCGGCCAAAGGGCTGCAGGGAAAGGGCGGCGTCGACGAGTGTAAAGCGGGGAATGATCCACTTGTCGCTGCGTGCCAGAATGGTGGGCTTCTGGGCGCCCTTTTCGACGGCGAGCTCCAGAGCCTCGATGCCGCTGGCTCCGCCCCCAACGATGAGAACCTTCTTGTCCTTGAGCTCCACGCCGTCAAGGTGGCTGGAGTGGACAATTTTACCCATGAATTTCTCCTGGTTGGGCAGAGGCAGTTGCTTGGGCTTGCCGCAGGTGCCCGTGCACACGAGCAGGCCATCAAAGACTTCCGATTCGTTCCCATTGATGATCCAGCGTCCGTGACCACCTTCCTCGGGGTCGGTGGAGGAGGGGTGTCGGGTGACGGACGTGACGCGGGTCTGTGCGGTGCACGACGTGGCCATGAAAGCGTCAGAGTGGTTGCTGAGGTGCGATCAAAAGTGCAGGGGGCGTAATCCATCTGCTCACCTTGAAACGGGTCCTTTGATCAAGAGAATAACGCTTCCAAATCCCCTTTACATTTTGCAAGATTTCGTCACGCTTGGGATAGCCCTTTGTGTATCGGACGCTAGGGTGGAAGCGATACATGATGCTGCTAATCTGAAGACCACTGGTGGAGTTGACCTTGCTCCAGATGCCGCCGACCTCTGCAGCCTCTTCGAAGATGGTGACTTCGAAGCCATGACCCAAGAGGTGAGAGGCGGAAGAGATGCCGGTGATACCGGCTCCGATGATGGCGACGTGTCCGAGGGGCTTCTGGGGAGGCTGCAAGTTGGGCGGCAAGGGTGCAAAGAGCCAAGAGATGAAAGTCTGCACGAGCTGGTAGAGGAGGGATACGATCCCCAAGGGATCGAGGGAGTCCAGAGCCATCTTGACGAGAAGAGGGTGGGGGCGCAGCGATGCGATGAGACGTGGAAGACGTGCTCTCGAGAGAGAAAGGAGAAAGGCAAGAGTGTGGGAATTCGATGGATGAGGGTTTTGATAGGTTGGCGCTGAGCTGGAATGCTGGATGCTGCGTTTCCCATCCACCGGCTGTCTGTACACGCGATTCCGATGAAGCTCCGAAAAAACTTCTTGAGCCGGTTGCCTGCGAGACAAACGTCGCCTTCCTTCCTTGACCGCTACGCTCGTGCTGAGCTCACCTTCGGCCAGCGGGTCCCAACGGGTTCCTCGCTCCTAGAATCGTTCCGACGATAAAGTGAGCCGGTGGTTATGCGTGCATGCGTACGTGAGCCGTGCGTGTGTGCGTGTGTGCTGCGTGCTTGCGCTTGTTCGTGCGTGCTTGCTTGCTTGCTTGCAGCCCGCCTCTGCTCTCACCTTCTGGACCCGTTTTGCACCGCAAGACGCCGTGCAGGCGCCGTCTGCAATCGTACGTCATCACGGGCGTCGGGGGGCTGTCTCCGCGTCTGGCGGCGGCACGTGCGGACGTCAACGTACGCGCTGGCAGGGCGCCTTGATCGAACTAAAGGCTCGTCGCTGAAGGATTTGTCTGGAGGATCACAGGCGCGAGGGAGTCCATCGCTTCAGGTCTTCGTCTAGCGAATCCGACCTTCAAGCCCAAGTCCACTTGGCTCCTGGCGCGGGAGCGAGGTTGGCAGCGACCCCTCGATACGCATGGCTGGTCGGTCGCAGAGGCGTTGATGCGGTGCACGGGTAATGTACGCATGGTCCCCGTCTGTCTCTTAGGAACGAAGGCGGCCGCCGCAATGCACATCGGTACGGAGAGTGAGACACAGAGTCCAGAGGGTGGGAGAACGTCCTTTGAAGCGCACACTGTGGACAGCCACCGAGTGGAGTCGAATGGGGCACAAATAGAAATCGATAGGCACATGGGATTCAAGAATTCAGCGACGACCAAATGCCGCGCTGCACCTGCACGGGAGTGGAGCAAGTCAGACGCCCAAGCAACGTCCCGAGTATTGTGCAAGTCTCGATGTGGCCAAGTTCGTGTGGTCAAACCAACAGCAACTTGCATTAAGTGGACTCTTACTTAGTGAAGAGGACGTGAGAGGCCCGGCAACAAGCACAGGAACACGCACACACACTTGCACTGCCTCGACTGCGCGTCTGGCTGCCCTGGCTTGACCTGACCCCGCACTTGCTCTCGCGTCTGCGCCTGCCCTTGATTCCGCGCTACAGCACAGAGGGCCCTTCGCAACGAGGCCCCGTCCCGTCCATCTCATCTCCAGATCGGAACATTCCCTTTCCGCCATTCTTGCCTTTTGCTTCGTCCTCGTATGACAACAAAGCTCTGCACAGGCGTCTCGGTACCGCTCAAGCATTTCGCAATCCCCGCTTGTAGAATCGCTCCTTTTACCAGCGTTAGTCTACACTCTTCCGCCCGCGCTCGGTCTCGCCCTCATCCTACGTCCAGCCTTTCGACCCACCCTTCCCCCCTGATCCGCACACCCGTCATGTCTCAGCCGCTGGGACAACCGCCTCAGCCACAGCCGCCGCAGCAAGCGCGGTCCTGGTCGTCCAGCTCCTCTTCCACCAGCTTCATCACCTACATCTCCGCCAAGGAGGCAGCAGCCATCGATGAGGACCTCATGTCTCCCGAGGGCTGCGGCTTCCTCTTGCCTCAGCTCATGGAGCTCGCAGGCCTGGCATGCGCGCAAGCACTCTACAAGAGCTATCCTCCCGATGTGTGCTCCAATCTCCTCGTAGCCGCCGGCCCCGGAAACCAAGGGGGCGATGGTCTGGTCGCTGCGAGGCATGCTCGGCTGTGGGGTTACAATGTCAGCGTATGGTACCCCAAGCAGGGAAAGGCAGAGCTATTCCAGGTGAGTTGGGGTGGGATATCTCCTGGTGACTTCTGCGAAGCTTTCGCCTAATCTTGCCATCCCTGCCACTTTCCCCGCCTACCACACAGAGTCTCAAGAAGCAGCTCGACGTAGCACAGGTACCCTTTGTCGATGTCGACGACTTTGACGATGCTCTTCTCGGCGCAGATGTCGTCCTTGATTGCATCTTCGGTGAGTACCACTCTGCCCTGGAAACGATATCCCATCGGACTTTCCGCTGACAGGCCCACCATCGCCTCCTCTTACTTCCTCCCCGAATTCCCAGGTTTCTCCTTCAAGGGCCCTCCCCGGCCGCCCTTTGCCGGTGCGCTGGAAGCCCTGGGCTCCGAATCGCGCCTCGAGTTCGTCGGACGAGTAACGCGGCCTCCCATTGTCTCCGTCGACATTCCCTCGGGCTGGTCCGTCGATGGCGAGAACGAATCCAACCCGGCTGCAGACCGCGACCCAACAAATACCTTTGAGCCAGAGGTAGTCGTCTCCCTCACGGCACCCAAAAAGGGCATCAAGGGATACAGGGGCGTGCATTTTCTCGGAGGGAGGTTCATCCCTGAGAGTATCGCAGAGAAGTACAAGTTGGAGGGACTAGATGGCTACCAGGGGGACGACCAAGTCGTAGACATTACCAGTTGGGTCGACTCTGAGACGCTCTCCGAAGAGACGGCAGCCTGACCCTCTGGCGAGGCGAGTAGCATCTCTTTGCTCCCAAACGACGCTTCACTTCCTGTCTTCCCGTCTGTCCGTCCGTCCTTGCATATTCTCCCACCGCTTGTGTCTTATGAACTCATCTAAGTGTACATTACTTAGCTACCCTCCATCACCCACCCCTCCATCGCTTCCATTACAACGAAGTGCATCTACGGACACAGAAAAGTCAGGCGGTGGGGGCGTCGGTATTTAATAATGATCCTCAAGTCTGTCGCGACGAACGACGAGGAGACGATCATAGCATTTCTCTCTTTGGCTCGACCGTCGACAGTCGATGACGGGCCCATTCCCCTTTGCACCCTACCCTACTCTGCCCTACCCTACCCTTGCCAAGCACGCTTCACCTCGCTGCGCCCCCAACCCCATCTACACTCTGACTTCTCGTCTGATGGTGCTCATCTGCACCTGCACCTCCCCGTCGCTCGTCGCCTTCGAGCCGGTCCACCTCCTCGACTCTTGCTGAACTCGACTTCTCTGGGGAAGCAGATGCCCGTATGGGCGAAGGGACACTCGGCCCCGTCGGCCCCGAAGCGAGCTTACTCCAGAAATCGGCGTACGTCGGGGGCGAGGAGGCTCCGTGCGTGGCGCGGGCAGAGTCCGATCGAGCGCCAGTACCAGTACTAGTAAAGGGCGAGGGGCCCGCTTGGAGGACGTGGTGCACTCCCTGTCGGGACGCGGAAGAGGGCGTCTGACCTCGACTCTGTGAGTGTGCATGCGCATGCGCATGGGCGTGGGTGTTCCGTGTTGGAGAGGCTCGTAGGTGAGAGGGATTGTTGTTCCTCAGCAGCGATAGCGACGTCGAGGCGCCAGAGCCCGAGCGGGAAGACTCGTCAATGGTGCCTGCTGATGGTGGAGGCGTTGGTACGCCCGCGGGACCTAGCACACTGCCACCGGATACTTTGCGTGCCGTCTTGGGGACATCACTTCCATTCGTGTGGCCGTGGTGGGTGCGGTATTCCTCGGGTAGTTGGGTATAATTGGATTCGGGCGATGACTGAGCGTCCTGTGGCGGAATATTCGGGCGCCCACCAAAAATGTCATCTTCCTCGTCGTCTGCCAAGGCATCCTCTTCGGCACTGTTGTCGCCCTGGCGGCTGTGCGTCCGTCGCCGCTTCTGGTGTTGCAAGTGGCGAGCCAACTCGGGAGAGTAGCGCTTGATACGCACATTGACCGAGGGGCCATACTGCGGTTGATGCTGGGACGAGGAGCGGCGAATGACAATGGGCGGCGTCGGACGGTGAGACTGGGCTTGAGGGCGAGAGGTGGCTTCGTTTGGGTATGAAAAGCCGGGCAATAGAGCGCCCGCTGTGGTGCTGCCGTTGTTCTCGCGGTGGCTGCTGGCTTTGGGCTGACTAATGCGACGACGATTCTGAGCCATCTCAAGGGATTCTTTGAAGCTATTTCGTGGCCCGCTGCTGGAAGACGGGAATGCCGAAGAGGCAGTAGCCACAGCAGGTGGGCCATTACTCCGAGCCTTGGAGGCGCGCCAGTACAAGTTCTCCACTTCTGGGAGAGAATGTTTGGTCCATCCACGCTCGACTTTGAACGCAGCATACTGCAGCCTCGTTGCAAGCCGCTGTGCAAGCCGCCTGACCTCTTCCTTTTCCTTCAATGGGTCGCTGAGATTCCCCGCCGACGCCGAGTGCGAGACTGGACTCATATCGACGTCGCCTGGGCCGGCGCCGCTGCCGCTGGCCACCCTCTGCGAAGAAGCTGTCCTGCTAGCGCGTCTTGGATGGGTTGTTGACGATTGCTGCTGCTGTGGAACATTGTGAGAAACTGGGACACTTTTTAGAGCAGGGGAGGGCGATGGGGAATGCTGCAGCGCATACGGGACCGTAGTGCGAGTCGGCGGGGAGAGGGAGGGATTCCTCGGATTCGGCGGTGGGTCCATGGCGAGCAGATGGGGGTAATGGGTGATTGCGCTGAAGGAACGGATATCGCGGGAGGTTGCTGAGGTGAAGTTACACTCGACTCGGATCTGCTCGGAGCTTTCTCGACGCTGAATGCTGCCTGTGCTTCGGTGGCGGGGGGAGTGTAATTAACGCGCCTCTGCTCAATCGCAATGGGTATCTTGATCTTGGTGGGTGGCGCAGCGTCGTGGTTGGACAAAGAAATCGCAAGATGACTGAGATGCAATGGCAAGTGGTATACAGGTGTGCAAGGAACGACTGATCTCTGGAGTTCGAGGGATCAAGAAATGGCATGACACGGTGAGGGCAGGGGTGAGCATGAGGAACCCCGGTGAGTAAAGTCTGCATCGAAGCAACTCACCAAACGTCCTCGCAACTTGGATTTGTGAAGTACTTGTTCTTGATGGTGGCGGTGTTCTGACCTACGCAGCAAACCCGAAGGCGTGTATGTGGTACCTGTCCAAGGTCACCAAGCAGCATTTAATCATCTGTTATCCTCGGCCACTCGGCCAGACCATGTCGTCCATTCGAAGCACTGAGTGTGCATTGCAGTGGGTGCGTGCGGGTGCGTGCGAGTGTGCGGCCCTGCGTGCGTGCGAGGCTGCAGCAGGCAGGCATCAACAAGCAACGGCTCGCACGCGCCTTGGTCAACAAAGCCATACGCGCCTGTCCGCGGGGGATCACATGTCGACGAGACGGCCCGCGGCGGCGGCGCGAGGGTCTTTCCAGCATACAATGCATACAATGCCACGATATGGCTCAAGCACACCCTTCGTTCTCTTACAGAGGGCATCCCCTGACTCAACGAGGGCATTCACTCACTCGCAGAGGGCATTCGGACACATTGCATACTTTATCTCGCACCAACGCACTTGCACTTGGCAGTTCCGGACCTCTGTCACACCGGTCAAAACGCAGCCTCTCAACAGCATGATGTTGATGTTGATGTTGATAGTTTCAATGGTATTTACAACAGCCCGTACAAGTAATGAGGAAAGCGACAAGGATGATACAAGACAGTTACAGATGCGACACCCGCTGACCACACCGATCACAAAGCAGATGATACAAGCGAACCGACAGCGACAGAGGCGGCGACGAGCGACGACTACGCAAGGCAGAAATCAGATCCGGCCCGCCTCGCGTGCCACCTCCTCGAAGCTCTCCTGGAAGATCTTGCATGCCTGTGCGAGTTCCTCTTCCGAGATGTTGAGAGCCGGGATGAAGCGCATGACGTCAAACACGGATGTGCTCAAGATCAGCATACCCTTCTCGGCGCAGCGCTTGCTGATCTTGGGTGCCAATTGCTCCCTCTTCTCTCCGTCGACGAGCCACGACTGGCTAGTGGCAGCGTGGTTCGAGTCGCCACTGACGCCAGCCTTCTTGAATTGGAGGCCGATCATCAGACCGCGACCGCGGATGTCCTCGATGAGCTCGCCGGCAGGCGAAGTCTTCTTGAGACCCTCGAGGAAGGACACGAGCTGCTCGGACCGTGCCTTGACATTTTCGAGGATGGGCTCCTTCTCAAAGGTGTCCAAGACGGCGCATCCCGCGGCACACGACACGGCATTGCCGGCGTACGTTCCGCCCATACTGCCCGGCTTTTGCTTGTCCATGATCTCCTTGCGCGAGACGATGCCACTGAGGGGGAATCCGTTGGCAATGCCCTTTGCAAAGATCATAATGTCCGGCTTGACGCCCGACGCCTCCGTCGCCCAAAAGTCGCCCGTCCTGCCAGCGCCGCACTGCACCTCGTCGTGGATGAGCAAGATGCCATTGTCTTCGGAAATCTGACGCAGGCCCTTGAGGAACTCGGGAGGGGCAGGCACGTAGCCGCCCTCGCCCATGACAGGCTCGAGGAGGATGGCAGCCGTCTCGCTGGGGGCAGTCTGTTGGGCCAACAAGAGTCGCAGCTGGTGCAGAGATTGGGCAACGAGGTCAGACGTCGGGGTGGAAGGCGGCAGGCCAAGCTGAGCGTAAAAGGGGAAAGAGGTGACAAAGACGCCGGGCATCAGGGGTCCCTGACGCTCCGAGTAGATCGTCTTGCTCTTGGTGAGGGCCATGGCGCCGTATGTCCGGCCGTGGTAGGAGCCTAGCGTGGGAGAGAGGCGGGTGTGCACGTCAGTGGCAGGCTCAATGGCTCACGCTGGCGCAACGTCGGGTTCCCACTTACCCTGCACAACGATGACATTGTTCTTGCCAGTGACCTCGCGAGCGAGTTTGATGGAAGCCTCGACGGCTTCGCTTCCCGAGTTCCAGAAAAAGACGTTGTCCAGACGGGGGTCAATCTTGGCAAAAGTAGGGAGCATCTTCTTGATGAGCTCGAGGTACTTTTCGCTGTAGCCAATGGCGCACTGTGCGTGGACAATCTGGTCAATCTGCTCGTGGGCAGCCTTGGAGACGCGGGGGTGGACGTGTCCCAGGTTGGTCACGCCAATGCCACAGGTGAGGTCGAGGATCTTTTGGCCCTGGTCGTTCCAGACCCAGCTGCCGGCGCCCTTCTTGAGCACGTGCTGAGTCAGACGGGAGACACCGCGGGCGACGTGCTGCTCGCCAAAGGTGGTCATGTCAGAGGTGACTGGCGCAGAAGTGGTAAAGGAGGCGGAAGGAGCCATTGCTGATGAGGGTGAGGTGGGGCGACGTTGCGGTGAGATGGTAAGATGCGGGCGAGATTCGGCGCAAAGGGAGCCAAGGTATGATCTCGAAGAGAGGTAGCGAAGGGACATTGTGGGGGAAGGGAAGGGAGGAGTCGAAGCGGCGGTTGGGTCAACTTATAAAGCCAGACGTCTTGGCGGAGCCCCGTATGTGCACGGATAAATGAAGCGTTTTGGGCTGACAGGGATGAGGGTGACGGACAGTGGTACTTGGTGGCGTGCGTGATTGGGGTGAGATGGATAGCAGGCTCGCAGTCACACAACGGCTGGCTACGTGTCATGAAGGGGTCAGGTGTCAAGCGAACGAGGGAAGGCTCAGTGTCTGTGCTGCGCTATCATAGGCGTTGCTATCGTTGAGCGTGTGCGGATAAAGATTTCAGCCGGGGCGGGGGGTCTGGGCGTTGGCGAGGCGAGGTACAAGGTGGTGCGGGCCTAGGTGGGCTCGGTGGGCTCGGTGGACTACCTTAAGCGGACCGTCTGGGCTGACGGGAGACGGCAGACGGAGCTGCCTACCCGCCGGTGGGATCAAGATGAGACGAACCTTGGCGTCGCCCAACAGAGGTTGTGTGTGGGGGGAGGGCGTTCGGGGGGAGCCCATATCGTCAGCGGGCACGCCTGTCAGCGAGCCCACCTGTCTCGTCCGTCCGTGTCGCGTTTGCCGGCCGGCTCGGAGTTCTCTCCGCCTCCCCACACGGCAACGCCCGCCCTTTCCCGCCTGTCAGGACTGTTGCGTCTTTGAACGCGTCGGATTTGATTTTCGATCAATGGCGGCGCCGGTTGCCTGTCCCCGCACGCGAACCCGTGCCGGCCATCTTCCCATTCACAGAAGTCGTCTTTTCCGGGAAAAGGCCCTGGCTAGTGTCGCCCGTCGCCCGTCTCTGGCGTGCCAATCTCTCAAATCTCTCAAAGGGCTTTGCAGCACGGGTGGCGGCTGGCTGGTGGCGGGTGGGCTCTTTTGGGCGGCAAGAGCGGGCGGATGTCAGTCGAGTTGTGGAGGCGCAGGCGCCAAACGTCACTCTCACTCAACTGGACGCGGACGGCAAACGCGGTTGGCACTGCAGGCGCGCACGCAGACGCACAAGCAAACGCAGACGCAGACGCCAGACGCCAGACGCCAGACGCCGCGGCCGCCACTGACAGGCGATTGCGCAGGCACCACGTCGCGGCGCAAGGCGCAAGCGCGCGCAAGTCAAACGGGCCAAGGTCTAACCCTAAAGGGCGAGGCCAAGGGTGGGCAGGTGAGGTGGGCTGCTCAGAGCTGACCAGAGCTTGGGCTGTCTGCGCTGCGCGTACGCAGAGCGGCCTGCAGCCCACCCCCACCCCTGCCCACCCGCTAACCC
>RRYC01000070.1:0-21382 GCA_004016185.1 Quambalaria eucalypti
ACCAAGTGTTGACATGCCCCCCCCCCCCCCCCCCCCCCGCACCCACCCGCACCCAGGCACGACGTCCCTACCCCGCACTCTCCCCTTAGAAGCAGATGGCGACTCCGCGACCTCTGCTGCGAGCCTCGACCCACGCTTCGACCGGGACGACCTCCGGCAGGGCAAGGCCCCTCCCGCTGCGCGCGCAGGGGGGATCCTACACATGGGAGGACACAGGCCGCACCTTTCTGGGATCGGACATGGTGTGGCGGGATTGGGGAAAGGTGGGGTGAAGACTGTGAAGCGTATGAGGAAGATTCGCAGGCCCAAGTTTGGGAAGGGGGGGCAGCAAGAGGAGGAGGGGGAGATGGAGGAGGTGGAAGTGGAAGTGGAGGAGGAGGTCGAGGCGGACGAGGGAGAGGGGGAGGGAAGCGAGGCTGGACGGGAATCGACTGCGCAGGAGCAGGAAAAGTCGGGAGGAGGATTCATGGGGAAGCTATTGCACAAGCATTGATTCGGGCGGGCGGGCGGTCAAGGTGCGGCGGTGTCGGGGAGACGCGTACAAGATTCCGCGCGGGAGGTACCACCGGACATTGTGAATTGTCATTTCGGATTAGATCGATTGCACCGCACAAGGCATTGCACGCATTCTGGCCGGAAGAAGCATGGCGCCCAACGTCTTTCTCATCTGGCTAGCCTTCTCGCCCTCACCGCCGCCACATAAGTACGCCGAGTTGCTCTGACTCGCGGGGCCCCGCGCGCGCGTCCCCCCCCAGCCCACCCTGGCCCAGACTGGCCCGCGAGTCGCGCCCTTCGGTGATTCCCCGGGGATCTGGGCTCGCCTTCTCCCTTGACCGAGGCCCCCGCCTTGCACGTATTGTATTGTACCTTACCTTGGCCAACCCAACGACTTTCCTCCCTCCCTTGACTCTTGACTTTCCATACCGCACATCCCACTCTACCCCTCAACTCTCTTTCATCGCATTCCCACAATCATGTCCTCCTCCAGCACAGCAGAGATCGCCGCCCCCGCGCCCCCTTCCCTGCAGGACGCCCCCGCCCCAAGTCTCTTCAACCTCAAGGGCAAGCACGCCCTCATCACAGGCGGCACCCGCGGTATCGGTGCGGCGTGTGCCCTCTCCCTCGCTCAGGCAGGCGCCAGCGTCTGTCTTGCTGTTCGTCCAGGCGGGGGGGACCTCGCCTCCCACGCTGCGCTCAAACCCCTCCTGGCGTACACCGACACCGCTAATGGACAGGCGCACGTTGCCGTTGAGTGTGATTTGGGGGATATGCAAAGCGTCAAGACGGTATTTGAACGGGCGCTCGCTACGAGGGAAATGGGAGGCGTGATTGATATTTTGGTTAATTGCGGGGGGATCCAGAGGCGCCATCCCGCTACGGAGTTCCCGGAAGAAGAGTGGGATGAGGTCCTCGACGTTAACCTCAAGGCCGTGTGGCTCCTTTCGCAAGCAGCAGGCAAGCACATGGTCGAGCGCAAGCAAGGGAAGATTGTCAACTTTGGGTCGCTCCTCACCTTCCAGGGTGGTTTCACTGTGGGTTGCAGGGCGGGCGATGTTAAATCTGGCGGGAACAGATTGGCTCACTCACTGCTCTCCATCGCCCCTACTCCCACCCCCACGCCAGGTCCCCGCCTACGCCGCATCAAAGGGCGCCGTCGGCCAGCTCATCAAGGCCCTCTCCAACGAATGGGCAAAGCACAATGTCCAAGTCAACGGTATTGCCCCCGGCTACATTGCCACGGATATGGTGCGTGTGGTGTGCCTCGCTGGCGCTGGTCGCTGGCTCACTTGCCTGCCTGTCATTGCCGGTGGATCTGGATTTGGAGCTCACACCCCCACCACTCCCCGCCACACACAGAACGAAAAGCTCCTAGCGGACCCAACGCGCCTGAGTCAAATCTCGGTGCGGATCCCCGCAGGCCGATGGGGTACCCCCGAGGACTTTGCGGGGCCACTCCTCTTCCTGTGCAGCGCGGCAAGCGCTTACGTCTCGGGGGAGATGCTCGTCGTTGATGGGGTGAGTATGTGTGCACGCGCGATAGGGGAGACCGCTGCTTGTCCTGATTGCTGACTCTCTTTTTTGTGGGGCATGCAATCCCTTACCCACCCCCTCTTCTGTGCCTGTTGCGCGCGCGGTATGGTGTGTCAGGGCTGGATGGGACGCTGATTTCAGATGTGCATGGCATGCAATGCTATGTTCGGGAGGAGTGTAGGTGTGCCCGAGAGGAGCGCGTGGGTCCAGGAAGGAAACACAAATTCATAAAATGGAATGATGAACAATGTGCATCCTCGTGCGAGAGAGAGAGAGGGGGGGGAGAGAGAGAGAGAGAGAGAGGGAGGGAGATCGGAGTGCCATGAGCTACCCTCACCCGGAGCATACACGCGGGTTGCATCTGCCATGGCATTGCATTGCGCCGCGTCCGCGCGACGACGACGACGCTGCGGCACCACCCCCACTAGTCGGAGGCAGGAGGTCCCAGCGCAATGAGGTTGAACATGACCGAGTCTGGGTCCATTGCCATCTGCGCAGGGAAGAGGGAGAAAGTGCAGCATATAGTCAGCATGCGCATACACGCACACGCACGCGCACACGCTCCCCGTCGTGGTGACTCACGTAATTCTCCTGAATCCACTTGCATGCTCCCTCGAGGAGGTCCTCCTGCCTCGCTAGCTTCACTCGGCGGTCCACCGGTCCCTTTCTCCGACCATCGAGCTCCACGAGGCTCCCCGTCTTTGCGTCCCTCACGAAACACGTAAAGTGCAATTCGACCTTGTCCTCTGCGGGGGGTGGTGCCGTCTGACCGCTACTTGCCGCAGAGGTATGCGCCGCCTTGAGTTCCTCTGACCGTGTGAGTAGCTCCGCGCGCGCAATGGGGTCCAGGGGTTGACTCTGCGCAATGAGCCTTGCGAGGGGTGTGGAACCGTCCAGGGACGCCCGCACATTGGAGTTGGCCAGCGCATGCAGGAGACCCATTGTTCCACAGGCATTGCCGATCGTCTGTTTCCACCAGATGAGCTCCCCGTCGGCGCTGCCCGTTGTGGAGATGGAGGCGGACGAGTCCTCGCGGAGACGCGCAGATTCGTACCCCGAGCTTACGGGAAATAAGAGAAGCACGGCCTCGGCTGGCTGCGGGACCATGGAGAGGAGGGAGGGATCCGTGCCGTAGACGTCGTGGAATTGGTACTTGGAAGTGTCCATGCCCATGGCTTGGCTCCACTGTCGTGTTGTGCCAAGTGGCGATGCGTGCGGGGTGGGCGATGATGCGTCAGACTACCTTGACCAGTACCGCTGTAGAGGCGACGTTGAGCCGCCGCCGCCACTGCCACTGCAACTGCTGCCACTCACCGAGGTGTACAATTCGGGGTTACTCTCCAGCGGGACCCATCGAAGAGGTTTTTGGTCGGACATGAGGGCGGGTGGTGTGGTGTGGTGGGTGGGTGGGTGATGGCGAGCGAGTGTTGGTGGTTGATAGGCTGATTGGCTTGATTAGGTAGGAGGAGCTACAATGCAACCCAATGCAATCCAACGGCAAGGCTGCACCGGTTTTTGGCTCAGCCCGACTCGACTCGCCTCGCCTTCGACTCGCCTTCTCCACTCTGAGTCGCCCTCGCCCGCCCGCCCGCCTTCTCCACTCTGGGCGCGCACAGGCCACGCGTCGCCTTGGCGCTTGACGTACACTACTAGTGCGCCCCCCTTTGCCTCTCTTGACTCTCCCTTTCTCTCATACACCCGCCTAATCAAACCCACCCACCATGATCACAGTCACAAACCTAGACGACGACGGCATCTTCCCTCTGGACTGCTCCCCAAGCATTACCCTCGCTGACTTGCAAGCCCTTCTCGAGGCAGACGTGAGTTTCAGTTGCCGGCAGCGCGGCCAGTGGCATCGCGGGTGTCAAGAGTCGTATTCTCACCTCCTCCTCTCCCGCCCTTGCCTCCGCGCCACACACAGACGTCCATTCCAGCATCCAACCAGGCACTCTTCTTCAATGGCACTCACCTAACAGACGCTACCAAGTCACTCGAAGACTATGGTGTGACCGACGGGGACCTCCTTCTCCTGCGTTCTCGCTCCACCGCCACGTCCACGACCCCCCAGCAACAGCAGCAACAGCAGCAACAGCAACAACCCAGCGATGAAGCGGCCCTACTCGAACAGCTTCGCCAGCAGGTCCTTGCTGACCCGAACCTCATGGCTCAACTCCGGCAGAGCAATCCCCCCATGGCCGAAGCGGCACGTACCTCCCCCACTGAATTCGCGCGTCTCATGGGCGAATACCGGCAGCACATGGCCTCAATCCAGCGCCAGCGCCAGCAAGCCGAAGCGGATCTGGCCTCTGCCGATGAGTTTGACGTGGATGCACAGCGCCGCATCGAAGAAGCCATTCAGCAGGAGAATGTCCTGGCGAACTTGGAGCATGCCATGGAGTACAATCCCGAGAGTTTTGGGCGGGTGCACATGCTCTACGTTATGACGGAGATTAACGGCGTGGAAGTCAAGGCGTTTGTCGACTCGGGTGCGCAAGCCACGATTATGTCCCCGGACTGTGCGGAGCGGTGTGGCCTCATGCGGCTGCTGGATCGAAGGTTTGCGGGCATTGCACGCGGCGTGGGGACAGCCAAGATCTTGGGAAGGATTCACTCGGCGCAGATTAAGCTCTCGGAGAGGCTGTTCTTGCCCTGCTCGTTTACGATTATGGAGGGAAAGGGCGTAGAGTGTCTGTTTGGACTCGACATGCTCAAGCGGTACCAAGCTAGCATCGACCTCAAGGCCAATGCACTCATCATCAATGACGAGCACTGCCGGTTCCTCGATGAGCACGAGTTACCCGCTAGCGCAAAGGATCTCGAAGGGGGTGGCGGCGACGAGGACGCAGAGGCACAGGCACAGTCCAGGAGCAAGGCCGATGCAGCTACCAGTAGCGGTGCGGGCGGGCAGATTCCGCCAGTGGCCAGCGGGAGTGGGAGCAGCGCAGAGGGATTCCCAGGTACAGGCAATACACTAGCCGCGCCAGCACCAGCGCCTGCACCCGCACCCGCACCCGCACCCGCACCCGCACCCGCACCCACTGCTGCACCCGCACCCACTGCCGCCACCGCTCCCGCCTCGCAAGAATCAATCCAGGCGCTGCAATCACTCGGCGCGAGCGAAGCACAAGCAAGAGCACTCCTCGAGGCTGCGGGGGGAAATCTAGAGGTCGCTGCGGGGTTGTTGTTCCAGGGGCAGTGAGGGCAGTGAGGGTGGGGTGGCCTGTGGTGTGGTGTGGTGTGGTGTGGTGTGGTGTGGTGTGGCGATTCGGAGTCCGATAATCTTTTACTACAATAGTTGACGAGGGTAGGGAAGTGGGGTTGCTGAGAGTGAGCGAATCGATAACCATGTGATAGGATAGGGTAGGGTAGGGTAGGATGGAATGTATGCTGTCAGGACGCGTGCGATTCGCGCATTGGCATGGCACGGCATGACGTGACATGAGCATGAGCATGAGACCAAGTACTGGCATGCTTGCTCCTCTGTACTGGGCTATACTATACTATACTGCACTGCAATGCACTGGACTGGACGCATTTCCCCTTGGCCAGTCGTGTCGGCGAGCATCCCAATGACGCCCCGTGAGTAAATACTTACAATGCAATATTGCAGTGTAGGTAGGTACCCACCCGGGGGGGATACGATGCAATCTAATCCAATGCGATCCCAGACAGTACAGTATGGTACTTACTTACTTGCATACAGTTACAGCGAGAAGAAGAGGACGTGGAGCAAGGAGCGTGCGCCGGAGTTGGATCAAGTAGCATACAGTCGACTTGGAGCCTCGTTTGGGCGCATCGGAAGCATGTCGGTGCCCTCGCACTTAGAAGTAGAGCCATACCGAACTGTCCCATGTCATTGCCATTACAATGGAAGGTCCAAGTAGCACCATCGCGTCGCAATCATGGAGCATCCAATGCAATAAACAATGGGATTTACATCAAAGATGCCATACCTTACGTAGAAATAGCGTGCATCGATCCAATCACGCAGGCCACCCCCCTCCTCCCGGAGCCGACGCCGACGCCGAGCGGGGCGTCAAGTGGGGCACTAGGAGAGTCTCATGCACGCGCATCCGTGTCACTTGGCGCCTAAGTGGTGCTTGGCAGGGCGGGGCGCGTGTCCACGACACGACACTGCATGAAGTGACTGTGACTACTGCAGAGGGGAGGCTGTGCTGACGTCGTCTTGCTTGCTCTTGCTCCTGCTCAGGCGAAGCGACTCGACGCACAAACCCACTGGAATTTCAGAGCTTGCCCTGCGCCATTGCCAAGAACTGAATGAGTGAACCAGGCAGGAGACTGACCGAGGGGGCGGGGCGGGGCGGGGCGTGGCGGAAGGGGACGGGGCGCTGCTGCACGCACGCACGCACGCACGCAGCGGGATGCAACCGGATGGATGGATGGATGGATTCAGGTCGCCCATTGGGCCAGTACGTACTTGTAATCACCCTGCACCGCACTCACACTCACACACACCCCGCACAGCCATACAATAGCTGCACACCGCCAGTCTCGTCACCCGGAGCTGAAGCAAAAAGCGAAGCAAGAAGCGAGGCGTCGTCGGCCGTCGTCCGTCGTGCATCCGTTCGTCCATCTCGTGACTTGTGCGTGCGTGAATGGCAAGCAAGCAGAACCCGCAGCCACCCAGCCCGCCCAGCCCGCTCAGCCCGCCGGCGAGTCTATTCTTGTAGTAGTGGATTGGATTGGCGTTGCGACTAGAGTAAGCCGTGCGTGGTTACGTGCAAGTGCAAGCAAGTGAGTGAGTGAAGGAGTGCAGTGCAGTAAGCTCCCGCGCGCATGGATTCCATCTAATCCCAACCCAAGGGTCTATTGTAACACGATACTCCAGACTCGCTCACACGCTCACACGCTCACAACTCTGTGCTCCCGTCCATCCCTTTCGATACACCTTGCCCCCCCCTGGACACTATTGTATACCCAGCTTCGCCATTCACACATACGACTTGGTCGTCCGCCGTCATCATTATTCATCCGCGAGGTCACTCCTACTATCATACTCCACTGTCACCCTCTCTCGGCCCACCTTGAAAACAGGACAGCATGCGTAAGTGGAGTGATTCATTCATTCCCGTCTTCGCGCATACATCCACTCTAACCAACCCTGCACTCCTCCTGAATTCACATCACAGCCGCCAACGAACAGACGCCCCTCGTGGGAGAGCGCAATAACAGTGGAGACCACGGAGATGGTCTGCCCACGCACGTAAGTCGCAGCACGGCGGGGAAGATGGCGCAGCACCCGTACGTACCCACGGGCACTGACACTGGCTCGCATTCCCCATGTCCGCCCCACCACACACCGCACACAGCACGGCGGCCGCTCCTCGGGTAGCGCTCTCCACCCACCCCAGGGCCACCCCACCACCCTCTCTTCCTTCTACTGGCTCCTGACGTCCTCATGGCTCAACCTCCTCCTCGTCTTTGTCCCCTTGGGATTCATCGCTGAGAAGCTCCACTGGGCGCCCGTATGGATCTTTTCACTCAACTTTCTTGCTATTATGCCATTGGCCAAGGTGAGCGCGGGCCAGGCGTGACGAGAGAGAGAGAGAGAGAGAGAGAGAGAGAGATAGGGAACCCCCTGCTGACCTTGACCACGTCTCCACCCCCACGCCACTCGCAGCTACTGGGAGATGCGACGGAACAGTCTGCCCTCAAGCTGGGCCCCACGCTCGGTGGCCTCCTCAACGCGACATTCGGTAATGCCGTCGAGCTCATCGTAGGCATCGTCGCCCTCCTTCAGGGCCAGCTGCGCATCGTCCAGACTTCCCTCATCGGATCCATCCTGTCCAACATCCTCCTCGTCTTGGGCATGTCCTTTGCCTTTGGCGGCATCAATTTCACCGAAAACACCTTTCAACAGACGGCCGCACAGGCATCCGGCTCCATCATGATGCTCAGCGTCGTGGCCATTGCCCTACCCGCAGCCTACCAGGGCGGCATGAGCTCCGTCACAGGCGATGGCGGCTCCCACAACAGCGAGGACGCTGCCGCTGGCGTCCTCTTCATCTCCCGCGGCACCTCCGTCGTCTTGCTCCTCGTCTACATCCTCTACCTCTTCTTCCAACTGCGCACCCACTCCTTCCTCTACGAAGGTGGCGACGACGGCGCAGACGAAGAGGAAGAGGTTCCCGAAATGACGCCCGTCGCTGCCGTCGCAGCCCTCGCACTCATCACACTCGTCACATCCTTTTCCGCAGACTACCTCGTCGGCGCCATCGACGAGACGGCACAGGACTACCACATCCCCAAGGCATTCATCTCGACGATTCTCCTCCCCGTCATTGGCAATGCCGCAGAGCACGTCACCAGCTGCGTCATGGCTTACAAGGGCAAAATGGAAATTGCCATTGGCGTCTCCGTGGGCTCCTCGATCCAAATTGCCATGGGGCTCCTCCCCGCCTTGATCGTCATTGCCTGGATCATCGGCCAGCCCCTCACACTCTACTTTCAGACATTCGAGACCGTCGTCCTCGTCAGCGCAGTCATCCTCGTCAACTCCCTCATCCAGGACGGAAGGAGCAACTACATGGAGGGCGTCATGCTCCTCAGTCTGTACATTGTTGCCGCTCTGTCCTTTTGGGTACAGCCGTCGTGAGCGGCACGCTCCACGATCCCCCTACGCTCCCTTGCCACGCTCATCGCGCTCACCACGCTCCCTCCCCGCGTCCCCTGTCCCACACACCCTCCTTGCTTCCATCATCTCCTCCCCCTCCGGACTGTAAATAAGTGCACACCTACCTACCCTATTCCTCCATCGTCCCCATTCTTTGTAGTCCCCGCTGAGTCTGTCCTTTGTCTCTCGTTGCAATCCAACTTCCTCGACTTGGCATCGCACACACACACACACACACACACACACACCTGCGTGGCTTGGCGTACTGGACCGCGTAGGTAAACCCAACGGCAACAGCAACGGCAACAGCAAGGGAAGGGAGGGACTTCGGGAAAACAGAAGCCCGCAACGATCCCTATGAGGGGGGCGGGCGGAGACGAAGCGGGACCGACCGGGAAGGACTGGACTCGATTCATTCGTCGAGACTGGCGCCCATCAGGCCCGGCCTGTATGTACAGTATGCATAGGCATGTATGATTGGCATTGGCCCCGAGGACCCGCCTCCTCGGGCGCGCCTGAAGCTATGTCCGTAAGTATTGTACATGATGGATTAAGGCGGCCCACAGCAGCCAGGGTGTGCTCACCTTTTCCCGTCTCTGCCTCTGCAGAGACACGGCTCCAATCGATGCACTTGCTGCCTCTGCACAGCCAGGTTGGGCCCGAACCAAACAAGCGGCGAACCATGCCCGATGCCGATGCGGCGGTGAGGCTTCGTCAAGTATTGTACTTACTCTACTGTATGCGTTGCGAGTGTCCGCCCCTTATCTGTCAAGCAACGCACTAAATCTGGAGTAGTCTCGCGCTTTTGCCTTTTGCCTTTTCTGTCAGTACACATGGTATGATAGGCAGTACCGACTATTTGCCGTGTCGCACTGTGTCGCACCGTCCGGAAGGAAAGCGGTCCCCTCAGCCTCGAAGGACGGACGACTTGCGCGCGTCCATCGGGAGAAGGGTGGAAAGGAGCTGCAATGACGCCCCGTGGGTACTTACGATATTGCAGTGTAGGCAGGTAGGAAAGCGCCCGCAGCGGAAATCCACGAGTTGCTCAGGCCAGGGCAGGCTGAAAGGCGCGCGAGACCCTTAGCACGTTGACGTTGTCAAGGTATACTCTTCCGCTTTTGCGTCTCCCGCACAAGCTAGCCGCCGGTTGTGGCGCAGCTTGTTGCTGCCGATGTGCCGAGGGTGCGTGGGTGTGCGGGAGGGCGGGAGGTTACCGAGAATAGGCGCTCGAAAGACAAGTAAGTACGCGGAATGCAGGAAGCGCCCGACAGGCAGGTACTTACGCCTCCTCTCCGACGCTAAGTGTTGTATTTTACTGTACACGCGCAACTGTCAGTCAGCCCAATCCTCATAGCGCAATGGCTTGCGCCCCGAGACGAAAGGGTTCGAGTCAATCTATCAGTTGGGCATCCCACCGAGCTTTTCTGGGGCATCCGACCCCCCGGGCGGGCGGGCGGGTATAAATGCTCCCCAATGTGAGCCGTCACTCACCTTGCTTCCCTCCTCGTCACTCCCAACTCAGTTCACTGCCTCCATCCATCAACTCTCTGGCGACGTTACCTCTTCTTACAGTTCTTGAAGCTGGTTCTTCTCGACTGATACGTTTCATCACCACCGTTTTTTACTTTTGCACTTCGTTTACGGACTTGTTCCGTCCTTTTTTACGCACGCACGCACGCACCGACGCACCACCGCACCAACGCCCACCATGAAATTCACCATGGCCACCATCGCTGTGGTCGCCTCTTTGGCGCAACTCGCCACTGCTGCACCCATCCCCTCTGACCAGCAACAGGGCGCCCTGGCCGCGCGCGGCGGCAAATTCTGCTTCACAGGTTGCTTCAGGAAAACCGAGGCTTCTACCTCTCGTCCCGCGGGTGAGGCTCACCCCCCACCAGGGCAACCCGGCGCACCCCCACCAGCGCACATGGGTGAGCTTGGGCCCGACGGCCGACCGGAAGATTTCTCGCGCTTCTACCGGCCTATTGCGGGGTCGGCTGCGCACGGGCGTCAGCGCGTAGCGGAAAGTAATGCGCGACACGCCGCCCAACAGAGGCCGCAGTCGGACTACCCCGATGTTAACCAGGGGCAGCACGTGCAGAATCAGATGCCGCCGCAGCATCAGGAGACGATGGACTTGACTGGACCGGAGATGAGCCAGTACTTTAGTCGGCCCAGCTGAGCGCCCCGTCTCGGCAGCATCGCGGCTTGCGGCAAGGTCAATCAAGGAGAGCGGAATCCAGTGGGGGAGGGGCGGGGATGAAGTTTTGCCAATGGGAGCAACATGGCGGCGGGAGTCAATGGCGTCGGACGGACAGGCATCAGCGCAAGGACAGCACAGTACCTACGTCTCTGGTGTCACATTTGCTTGGTGCTTGGATACAGTCGGGCGAGGGGCGGTGCGGTGCCTCTGTGCATTTTTACAATGGGAGAGAGAGTTGATGGATGGCACTTGTTGCAGTGAGACGTGCGGTACCGTACCGTACGACGTCGTGTGATACCGTGTGTGTGCCCACCCCATCAGTCTTGCCAAGGGACGTTGACGCGCGACGGGCAGGGCTGGACGGTATGTCTGCATTCAAGAACGGCCCGCAGGTTAAGATGTGGTTGAGCCTTTTGATTGATGGTCTGGCTTGGTTGCTGCCAAACCAGGGTGCACCTTGTGCGCCGTACGTGGTTGAAATGTGGCTGCCTCCTTGGAGGGAAACAAAAAGGTCGACGCGCCCGCTCCGCCAGCAAGCAGCAGTCAGTTGAGCCGCGGCGTGTGTGGTGAGAGGATGGGGAGACAAGACAGACGGAGAGGGACGTGGCTCGGGCTGAACTGGACCGGGGCCGTCGTTGTCCACCAAGGTGCTGATCCCCTTTTGTCCCCCTTCCCCCACCTTTGCCACCACCACCGCCCCGCCACTCAAGATGCCCGTCACCATCAACGTGCACAACCGCACGCTCCCCTCGGCCAACAAGGCCACCTCGTCGCCCTTTCCCCTTACCCTCACCTTTGACGCTGCGCCCACGCTGCAGCAGCTCAAGCAGGCCGTACACGCCAAATTCCCCAAGCTCACGCCCTCGCGCCAGCGCATCACCACCGAGGACAAGAAGCCCCTGTTGGATGACCGTGCCACCCTCGATGCTGCGGCGACATCCGACCTCTACGTGAAAGACCTGGGCCCGCAGATTGGCTGGCGCACCGTCTTCCTCACCGAGTACTTTGGCCCGCTCTTCATCCACCCGCTCTTCTACTTTGGTGCGCAGCGAATCTGGGGGCCCTTCGAATTTAGCTCCGCACAGGAAATTGCCCTGGGCTTGGTCCTCCTGCACTACCTCAAGCGCGAGGCAGAGACAGTCTTGGTGCACCGCTTCTCCTCGGGGACCATGCCCCTCTTCAACCTCTTTAAGAACTCGGCGCACTACTGGGTCCTCTCGGGCTTTCTCCTCGCACCTGCCATTTACCGCCCCGCACTCGGCAAGCAGGCACTCAGCGGAACCATCCAGGAGAGCCCCCTCTTCCTCACGGCGTGCGCCGTCGCGTGGACACTCGCACAGCTCGGTAACCTCAAGTGCCACTTGATTCTGCGCTCCCTCCGCACTGAGGGCGGTAGGGAGAGGAAGATCCCGCGCGGCTTCGCCTTTGAGTTGGTGGTGAGTGGCTGCGGTGCGGTGCGGTGCGGTGCGGTGCGGTGCGGTGCGGTGCGGTGCGGTGCGAAATCGTAGACCGGATCCAGGGACAACTGACACCCCTTCTGATCTGACCCCGCTGCCCACCCCCACCCCCTCCAGTCCTGCCCCAACTACTTCTTCGAAGCCCTCTCCTGGACGGCTTTCACCGTCCTCACCTTTTCGCCCGCGGCGCTCCTCTTCTCCCTCGTGTCCGTGGGGCAAATGGCCATTTGGGCACTCAAGAAGCACAGGAACTACAAGAAGGAGTTTGGAAAGGAATATCCTAGGGGTAGGAAGGCCATGTTCCCCTTTGTCCTCTGAGTTGGCGGCAGTGGCGTGTGTGGGCGGGGATAGCGGGCGAGGAGAAACAAAATGGTTCATTGCGTTTGGCTTTCCATTGCGACGACTGTCCCCTTTCACACGTAGCTCCCACTTCTGGCGCATGCATAGCTCCCATTCTCACCGCGGCAACGCAAACATAGCACTCCAACCGCCACTCGTTGCACTCTTTATCGTAGGCATGGCGACGCTTGCCTTTGTGTGTGTAGCATCTGCGCCCCTCCACAGCGCGGAACTGGGAGCGGCGGTGGCGTGGGCGTGTGGCGTATGTATGTAAGCGTGTGGAGTGGGCGTGGGCCGAGTTGAGAGGGTGTCGTGTGTGTGTGTGTCAAGGCCAACGGAACAACTTGGCCAACTTGCCACCTCCTTGCCATTGATCCTCACCCACGAAAACACCAACATCACTTGGCCTTGCCTTTCATTGCCGCCCACCGCACGCATGCTCCACCGCCCCCTCGTCGCACTCTCCTCGTCGCTCACCTCTCCATCCTTCGTTGCCCTCGTCGGCTTTTCCGCGCTCCCCCTCGTCTCCTCGACGCAGCAGCACTCTTACACGCACTCTCACACGCACACCCACACGCACCTCCTTCGTAGCCCCTACCCCCCTCGCCTCTCACTCCGCACCTTGCACACGTCGCCCTCCCCCCTCCTGCTCCCCATGGGCTCCAACTCATCCACCGCCTCCGCCTTCCCCAAGGGCAAGTCCGACTCGGAATGGCAAGCCCAGCTCTCCCCCGAGCAGTTTCGCATCCTCCGTAAAAAGGGCACAGAAATGGCCGGAACAGGCCAGTACGATAAGCACTACCCTACTGCCGGGGTATACACGTGCGCAGGCTGCAACTCCCCACTCTACAAGGCCAATACCAAGTTCAAGTCGGGCTGTGGGTGGCCGGCATTCTTCGATGCTATTCCAGGTGCCATTGACCGGCATGTAGACTCGACGTTTGGCATGAAGAGGATCGAGATTACTTGCAAGGCTTGTGGGGGACACTTGGGGCACGTCTTCCAAGGGGAAGGGTTTCCTACACCCACCGATGAGAGGCACTGCGTCAATTCCGTGTCCCTGAATTTGTAAGTCGGGCGTGCAAGTTTTATCACCCACGTTGTTCATACCCACGCTCACACCCACCACGATTCCTTGCCCTCTACAGCTCCGGGGAAGACAAGTAGCCTTACTTTGCCATCTTCTCACCGCGCCGAGATTCACCAAGTTGCATCGCTCGCACCATACAATAGAAGACGATTGGAACCCTCCCCTTGTGGACTCAACAGTGAAGCGCCAGTGTCGTCGTTGGTGTACTGAGCGCATATAGCCTGCTCACCACCTCGCCATGCCCAACCTCAAATCAGTGAGATGGCCATTGGATCGGGCTGAGACTGGGCGTAGTGAGCGCATATAGCCTACTCACCACCTCGCCATGCCCACCTCAAACCAGTGAGAGAGAGCTGCATTTCTTTCACAACTCGCCCATCTACTCCCACGCCCAGCTGCTCACCCTACGTCATGGCCCTGCATTGAACCCCCCCACGGGCCCTCTCCGCGTGCGGCGGATAGAGGGTCCGAGCGCAGTAAGTACCTGCCTAGTATCTACCGCGCTCCAAGGAGCCGAGTCCATTGTGACTCCCTCGTATTCGTCTCACTCTCAATTGGCTGGCGCTTTGGCCTCCCCGCCGAGCGTTTAGTGTAGCATCCGCCAGGCTCGCGCGCACGGGTCGCCCTTGGTTTCATGCACACCGGCGTGGCATGGCGTGGCGTGGTGTGGCGCTCGAGGTGACGTCAGGACATACATGCTCCTCGGTATGAGCCCTGACCTGACCGACCACCCTCCAGTCGTCGACTCCGACTGACCTGTTTGTTTGAGTCTGAGTTTAGTGAGTCTCCCAGGGCGGAGCATGCAGCCTCACGGTACGGCACCCCGCGCTCGCGCCCCCCCTCTCCTCACTCTCGACTTTTCTCCTCCGCAGCCCGCAGCCGTCAATGATCGAAGCAAAGCACCGTGCGCCGATTCATACCCCGCGCCTCTACGCCTAGTCCCCAAAAGCAAGCAGCGAGTAATAGCTAGGCTTATCCAACTCGGCGCAGTGCAGCGCAGCGCAACGTAGCCGGAGAGGGTGCGCTGTGATCCCCAACCCAGCCCGGCTCAGCGAGACAGACACGCAGACGGCCGAACTGGACAGACTGATCGGAGGGGCCTTGGCTCTCGGCTGCGGGGGGAAAGGGCGAAGCAGAGTAGGGACCCTCTCTCGATGGTCCTCTCTCGCATCGGCCTCGGGAAAGTCGAGTCAAGCCGAGTCGAGTCGAGTCAAGTGGCGCTGAGAGCGCTGACCTCACTGAGCGGCGTTGACCACCATGCCGAGTGTGGTGTGGTGCGGTGGAGTTGAGTGTAGTGTAGTGGAGTGTAGTGGAGTTCGGGCAGATGAGTGCGCCCAATGAGGAAAACAGAGGATACTTAAGCTGGTAGTCCTCCCGCTTCCACTCGCTGGCAGACTCTCCTTTGATCTTATCAGTACACTTCCCCTCAACACTGGTTTACCTCCCTCCCTACTTACGTACGTTAGGCACCCACCACTCACACGCACCACACAGACGCAACTTCTCACAATGATGGGCAACTTCTTTGGACGCTCAGCCTCAGGACAGGGCGGTAACAACAATGGTGGGGGCGGCGGCAACAACAACAACATCAGCAACAATACCAATGACAACAGTCATTCTACCGGCGGCGGCGATGCCTACGGCGGCGGCGGAAACGCCCAGTCTCAGAGTGCTGGTATGAATCGCGCTGCCAGGTGAGTCTAGTCGAGCCCAAACCCCAGGCGACGCGACACTGCGTCTCCCCTCGTGCTTGCGGTGTATGCTGACACGCTGCGCTGCGGACTTTCACCCGCTTCTCCCTCTTCCCCTCGTTCCCGACGCGCTCGCTCGCTCGACAGCAACACCGGTACCGTTTCCTCGGTGGGTACAGGCTCGCAATTCGGGAGCATCAACAACGACGAGATGGAGCGTGCGAGCATCTCGACGTACGGTGGGGGGACGAGCGTCGCTTCCTCGGGGTATGACGAGGGGTACGGGCAGAAGCAGGGTGGCCACGGTGGGCAGGGTAATTCCAGCTCCACCCAGGGTAATAATGCCAACTCCAACTCCAACTCCAATTCCAATTCCAATACCGGGCGAAGCGGCAACGGCAACGGCAACGGCAACGGCAACGCTTCTGCTGCGGGCGGGGGAGTGTCCCTCAGTGGAGTTGCGAATGAAATGATTGGACAGGGTACCAGTGCTGGGCAGTCTCAGGGCCAGGGCCAGGGCGGGTATGGTGGCGGCGGCGGCGGCAACAACACCAGCAGCAGCAACAACAATAACAACCGAGGCGGAAACTCTGGGAATCTTGGAGGAGGAAGCTCTGGTAACGTCGGTGGGAACTCGGGCAACCTCGGCGGTGGTAACGTTAGCGGCGGCGGCCGCTCCAGCGGCGGAAACACTGCCAACACCAACGTCTCCTCCTCCTCGGGCAACAACGCCAACACGGGCGGCAACGTGCAGGACCAAGACCCCGTGGCGATTGCAGCGGACTTCAACTCCTCGTCGGCCAACATCCTCTTCCTCTCGAGCGAGGCTGGGCAGGGCGCCTCCCGGCAGCCAGTCACGCGCTTCCGCATCCACGAGGTGAACCTGAATGTGCACAGCAGTGCCCTCTCGGAGCTGGCCGACGTCGACGAGGACGACGCCGCCGCGGCGCTGGAAATTACCCTCGAAGAAGACGCAGCGACGCTCAAACTCCTCTTTGGCTTGATGTACAATCGCCCCAGTCCGCCACTCACGATGAGCGACTGGCAAGTCGTATTGAGGATGGCGAGGGCCGCGCAGAAGTACGACTGTGCGCGCGCAAAGGAGGTGGCCGCCGCCTACTTTACAGAGCAGGAGCAGCTGGGAGCGCTCTCGCCATTCATGGTGAGTGGCCACCAAAGGAGCGGGAAGCCCGCGCGCAGGCGAACACTCACTTCACTGACTATGTAACCTCATCGCTTCTCTCCCTCGGCCCCGTCACACTGCCGTCCGCCCGCCCGCGCAGACCTACGCCTTTGCCGTACAGTACAAGCTCTCAGCACTGGAAGAGGCCGCTGCGGAGCGGTCGGTGCGGTACGACATTCACCGATTGCCCGAGCTCGTCTTTTCGATGATGGGCTTCTCGGCTTACCAGAAGCTGTCGAGCTTCCACTCGCGCAGGCAGGCGCACTACCAGGATGTGCTGAAGTGAGTTGGGCGCGATTGGGGGGAGACGTTGCTGAATAGGCCGCTGATTGTTGGGTCATGTGCTGATGTACTTACGATTGTACTTTACTTTTTTCTTTCGATGGCTCGCTCGCACTTTCTCTTCTTCCCTGGCTCGCTCGCTCGTTGGCTGCGCTCACTCACTCACTCACTCACTGCAGCAACATCTCCATGGACCCCAAGGAGCTAGCAGACCAATGCTACCAAACGGGCGGCATCTGCGTGGTAGGCCCCTGGCAAAAGCTCAAGTCGAAGCTGGGCTGGCCCCGTCAGTCAGGGCGGGACGGCTCCAAGCGCCCACCCGAGGCGGCAGACGTGCTCCGTAAAGTCGTTACGGAGATTGGGCAGATTGACTGCGGGACGTGTGCGAGGGCGCTGTGCGAGGCGGCGTTGCAGGCGCAGATGGCTCTTGCGAGTATGCCGAGGTATAATGAGGATGATGAGGAGTCGTTCTGAGCAGAGGTGTGGGTGTGGGTGTGGGCGTGGGCGCGGGTGTGGGCGCGGGCGCGCGACAGGTGTCCTGGTAGTTGTCTCCATGCTTCATGATTTCCCTCCCACCGATGTTCGAACTCTCCTACCCGCTGCGTATAATGAAACATGGGCTGCTTACATGCGATTGCGATACTTGTTGCCATGACTGCACAAGCGCAATACTTGTTGACGTGACTGCACAAGCGCACCCAGTCGTCGGCGCTCTGGGCACCGTCGTTGCACTTGTGCACGTCACCTTGCGACTTTTGGAGGCGGTATGGGCGAGCATGGATACCGCCGCTGCACTACTTGCACTGACTGCGTAGTCGTGATGATGATGATCACCGCTTGCGAGAGACGTCTGAAGCGCAGGTCAGCTATCACCCACGCTGGTCTGGGGTTCCTCGCCCAATGGCCACGCGGTGGCGCATGGGTGAGTCGAAGAAGCAACGCGTCGGTATTCTTGCATTGCCTGGACTCCCAGCTGCGGGTCACGCGACACTCACTCAAGCGATTCAAGAAGCAAGTATTCATGTGTTTGAGAAAAGGAAGAGGGAAGGACGAATGCGAGACAAACAAGAAGGAAGGGTGTAGCCCACAAGGGAATTCAGGGCAGCGTGGCGCTGCGTGGAAATCAAGATTGACAAGGCCGCGCGGAGACTACGTGTACGCACGCCTTGGGTTGTTCCGGGTGGACGTGACCTCTTCACTGAGATAGTGTCCAAGCTGAGAAGACGAAAAGAGAGTCTTGGGTCGCCTGCTTGCGCTCCTTGCGCGGCGTAGATTGTGGGCCGTTGTGCGAGATATGCGCCTGTCTCTACCTGAGATGGCTGTCGTTGCATGTGGACCCGTCGTCGCACTTGACGACTTTGCCGCAACTTCCGCGGATTTGAACATTGCTGGGCTTGTCCCACTTGGTGTAGGTATAAGTGTGGTCAACCCAGTTCGAGGTTCCGCAGAGTCTCATAAAGTCGGCGCTGCCCGTCCAGTTGCTCCTCGCGGTGGGCGTAATGACCCACGAGTACCTTTTGCCGCCGGTGGCATCTACGATGAGATCCTCCATCAGGGGTCCGAGCTTGCCCTCATCGATGTCGCCGGAGATGCCGACTGTAATGCCCTTACATTGGCGGCAACTCTTGCTCAAAGTGGGGACTGCGGTGCCCAGGACCACGAGCGCGAGGGCGGTGAAGGCGGCGGAGAGCTGCATGGTGTGTGTCGGTGGGTGGCTAGGTGCGTGCAGGGGTGTGGGTAGAGTTTGTGTCCGAAGCTGGTCGAAGACGGAGAGTGGGACCGTGTGAAAGGTAGGCTGTGGTGGGGAGTCCATTGGAGAAGGCCTTTCGGCGGCGTCCCCTCTTTATATACCATTCGCTGCAACGCGGCCGAGGGCGTTGCCGTAGGTACCCTTCCCCGATGTTCTGCACAGCACGCAGCCTTTTTCTTTTCTTTTCTCGAGCCGCCCCCACCCGTCTTTGCTTCGAAGCGGGGGCCTGCATTGTGCGGAGATTGGCGTTCGTGTTGGCAAGGAGATGCTAATTTGGGTGTCACTTTGAGCCCTGAATGCGGGGGCGGAAGTGCCAATGGTCCGCTTGCCACGACGCCATCCGCATCCAAACCGGCGGCAAGAGAGACCCATAAGACCCGGCGTTGTGCCACAGCTTGCTCGTCATCTCGCAAACTCCCGATCGAGCAGAAGCAGTGCGGCTGTCAAGGACTTCTTCATTGTCGGGGCACATCGCACGCATCGCCACAATAGCAACTTGGTGCTTGCTCGATGTTGCAATGCTCAGGCGCCCCGGGCCGCGTATGTTCTCGGCATGCAGCAAGGTGTGTTCAAGGTGAGCCAATCTTGGGCGCGGTACCCCGGCGTTGGACTTTTTTTCTTTTGGATGTGCTTACACCGCGTGCGACAGAGAGACTGGACCCATCAGGCTCGCCTGGCCTTATGTAGGTATCATCAAAGACTGAAAGAGGCGCCCACACGGCGTCAATTTCCATCGGGCGCGGCCGGACCAATGCAGGCCGCCGCGGGTAGGCCGCAATATAAGGTATCCAAGAGTTCTCTCGCGGATCGAGGGGTGGATGCGGTGCAACTCAATTTGCACCTCATGCCCGTCACTGTAGGTACCTAATAAAGTAGCTTCCCTTGTGACCTTGTTGTGCGCTGCCTGGATGACGCCCGGGCTTGTGCTAGTTTCGGGGCGCTGCGTCTCGTTGTGGCAAGCGCCACTGCCAAGTGCGAAGCCGGGAATCTGAGTGTCGGGCTACAGAGGAAATCTCTTTAACTTGGCGCATCCACTCGAGGTCCGAGCTACCGTCTCCGCCCGCCCGTCGTCTCATCCTGCCACGGCGCGTCTCGATTGAGGCGGCGCGGTGGCGCTTCAGACCCAGCATAGCAAGGAGTGGGACTGCACCTTCGATGGGCTCTTGATGGCTTCTTACAAAGCAAGAAGATAGAAAGTGATTCAAAATATGACTGGCGAGAAGTCGAGGAAGAAAGGCGGCAGAGAGGCAGCGCGGGCGAGGCGCGGGGCAGCGAGGCAGCGAGGCAGCGTTCCCTTTGCTACTTGGCGCCCGCCCGTGCCTTTCACGCGGACTGTCACGTGACCCGTGACCCGCTCCCACGGGTGCGCTTGGGCCATGGTCATTATGACGTTGGGCGAGCGGACTGGGCGGGGATTGGCGCGGACTGGGCGGGGATTGGCTCGGACCTTCTTCACGCCTCGCTTCTTCCTCTTCCCTCTTTGTTTCGCTTCTGGATGGGCCTCCGTTGCACTTCGGAGATCCGTATTGGCACAATTGACTGCATACACCGCTGCCGCTGCTGCCGCCGCCGCCGCCACCGCGATCCCCGCCGCACGCTCTGGTCCCGATTTGCGGGATTGCTTGGCCTGACTTGAAACACTTTGCTCCACCTTTTTGAATGTGAGTAACCGCGCCTTTGCGCCTTTCCATACTGTCCCTCTATCAACTATTTTGCGAGATCCGAGGGTACAGCGATGGTCAGCTGTGATACAGAACGGAACACTGACACACACACGCGCACCACTGGCATGCTACTCTTCCCCCGTCCAAACGCTCCCTTGCTCACCCCGTCCACGCACCCCACAGCGTCCTCTCTAGCCGGTAGCACGCGGGTCCCCCCTCCTCCACTCTGAGTCTGCGCTCCACCCCGCTCCAACCCCACTCCACCTCATATCGAGCTGAGCTTACATCCATACCCGTACTCTTGCGGCAGATCATTTCATATCTCTTCTCCATTCCCACTTTCTTCCTCTTCGCATCAAATTCTGCCGCCGCGTCCGCCAACAACGCTCACTCACTCACCGACATCAACAACATCACCATGGCCCCAGCTACCAAGGAGTTCTTCTCGTCGACGACATTTGCCATTGCCGGCGCTAGCAAGGATCCCAACAAGATTGGCGTAAGTGGAGCGTGACGTGGGCGCCATAGAGCGGGATGCTGCGGCTAGCGCTGCTACGAGCCGCCTAGGA
Source organism: Quambalaria eucalypti (assembly GCA_004016185.1). Taxonomy (NCBI): domain Eukaryota; kingdom Fungi; phylum Basidiomycota; class Exobasidiomycetes; order Microstromatales; family Quambalariaceae; genus Quambalaria; species Quambalaria eucalypti. The sequence continues at coordinate 20,897 of RRYC01000070.1, forward strand.
GCTGACTTCACGCCCTCTCTCTCCGTCCTTTGCCTCCTGCTGCAAACCCTCGGTCCGCTTGCCCTCGCAGAACAAGGTAAGCAAAGACGCCGATGCACACTCCACGCAAGCCTTTCTCTCCGCCAGGATGGCTGCCCCTACCGGCAATGCCAACGCAACCTCGGCTCAGGCCACGCGGGACCTCCTCCAGCGTCACATTGCCCTCCTCGACGACGCCAAGCGCACGCGGCTGGGCGCCGCTTTCTGCGATGTGAGGGCGCGAGCCCGGTGCACCGCTACCCACTTCCACTCCACGCCATGCGCTCCCTTTTCGGATCAATGCTCACTCATACATGGTACCCTCCCGCCTTGTCACTTCACTCATCCCCCCCCCCCCCCCCCCCCCCCCCCCCCCCCCCCCCCCCCGCCACACCAACCAACCACCACCACCCCCCCCCCCCCCCCACCCGCAACCCACCCCCACCAGCCCCCACCGCCCACCCACCC
>RRYC01000071.1:0-50895 GCA_004016185.1 Quambalaria eucalypti
CCACTCCCACCCCCACCCCCACCCCCACCACTGGCACTCGCGGCTGCTGCTGCTGCTGCTGCTGCTGCTGCCGCCGCCGCCGCCGCAGCAGCAGCAGCCCCAGCCGCGGCCTTGCGCTTCAACCCTCCCCCCGCGCCCTTTCCACCTGCGCCTCCTGCGCTACCCAGCCCCATGCACTTTGCGAGGTGCGGGGCATACCGATTGGACGCTACATGGCGGTTACAGCAGAGGCAGCGGATCAGCGGGTTGGACGAGTACGTGCTCGACACGAGGGAGTGCGTCGTGGGTGTGGGCGTGGGGGTGGGCGTGGGCGTGCCCGAGGCCGAGGCCGACGTCGACGTCGACAAGGTGCCGCGGTCCATGGCGTGCGAGCTCAGCGGGGGCTTCGTCGTCGTGCCATTCGTTGCAGCCGCACCACCGCCACCACCTTCGCGCTCGATACCATCCAACAGCCCCGCCTTGCTATCTACGTCTGCGTGTCCCTCCCCACCGTCGCCCAATTCACTCTCAGCTTGCCGCCTCGCTGCTGCTTCCTTGGCCTCGTCCTCCTGTCGCTGCTGCTGCCGCCGCCGCTGCTTCTCCCCGTCGTGCGCCTGAATCGCAGTCTGGTCCAGCGCGTCTTGGATAAGCGACTGGAAGATTCGTTGGGCCTGGTGCGTGTGGGTAGGGGGGAAGGGGACATGCAACGTCCGCATCCCGCATGTCAGTTCGACGTCCGCATGACCAGCTACCCACCCACTCACTGCGCGCCCGCTGTGCTGCCACTGCCACGGCACTCACCAATTGCATCTTGGGCGAGACATCCAAGTCTACGTCCCAGACGGGCGTATGCGAGTACGAAGACGACGACGGCGACATCGTCGATGGCGGATTGTGCGGATTGCGCTTGATTATGCTATACGGTGCTATGCTATGCTATACTGTGCAATGCGGGTGTGAAGAAAAGGGTATGCTACAGATCCATATACGAGTGCAGGGCGCGAATGGGCGTTTCGAGCTCGACCTGAGCGACTTCGAGTAACATGGGGCGGGGCCGGGCGGTAGGTAGGGAGGGCTACTTCGTTGCCAATGCACCGTTGGCTGGCTGGCTGGCTGGCTGGCTCACCGACATCCAGACGCCCAGACGACCAGACAAACGGCAGCAATTCGTCGTCTCGACGCGCTCCTTCTTTGCGAGGCGCCTCGAGTTGCACGCAGTCTCCCGAGCAGAAGATACAGCGTCGCGTCTGAGTTCTTGGATGCGCTGGCTGACACCGAGTAGTGGCGGGGCTTGAGTAGATGATGGGTGCAGTCGAAACGAGTGCAGGCGTATGAAGCTGAACGGTAATCAGCCAAGTGTTTCCAAGACGAGGTCTCCACCGCCCCAAGTCCGCCCGCCCGCCTGCACGACGCGTGCGCAATCGCATCGCGGAAGTGGCCGTAGGCAGGGCAAGCAAAAGGGCTCAGTGCAACTCGGCCTCGAGGGAAGGAGCGCCTCCGCCTACTTCAATTCGAGGTCACATCCAAGTTGGCGGCCCATGAACGGACATCGGCTCTTTCGAGACAGTGGACGTACATACGCGGTTAGAGTATGGTATCATAGCGCTATACACAGCATGAGCCCCACGGTCAAGGCACTGCGAGAGAGAGAGAGAGAAGTGGATATGGCTATTGTACACAGTGATGGAAGCCTCAAGCCCAGCCCCGGCTCCAGCCCCAGCCCCAGCCCCGAATCCGGAGCACGCTACGCATGCAAACATGGGTCATAGATACGCACCGCGCCCTCCAGTGCATACCTTTACACCAGCCTCTCCCGATCCAACCTCCGCCACTCTTCAGCAGCATGTACCCGCGCAGCCAACGACGACCCCACTGGCGACGGCGACGTCGACGGCGGGATCACGCCCGCCCCACTTTCTCCGCTCCGCCGCTCCTCAACCCTCGCTAGCCGCTTGGCGCGCAGCTCCTCCATCGCGGCTTTGAGGTCTTCCTGCGTGCGAGGGGGTTTCTGTAGAGGCGCGGTGGGGCGGGGCGGGGTCAGGTGCGAGGGAGATTCGTGCCAGTGTCAGAATCAGTGTCAACCACTCATTCCACTCCCACATCGACCGTGCCCAGCTAGACTCACGCCTCCCGCCTCCCGCCTCCCGCCTCCCGCAACCAACTCACCCAAAGCGTCTCTTCCCTAGGCCAAAATTGGTCTCGCACAGGCGCAACGTGTTTCCTGTACCACTCGGGGTCACCGTAGTGCACCATGATGGCTAGTGGGAAGAAGAGGTAGCTTTTGTAGGCCGTGGGCAAGAGCAGCGGGGTGAAAGAGGTCAGAGTGTATGCTCAGGGAGCTGTCCGTGGGTTGCATGCACGCACACACTCACAGACCAAATTTAAAGACTTCGAGGTTTGGGCCGGCCATTTTTGGAATCCTGTCTGGTATGCTCGGTGTTTCCTGTACTTGGATTATCCTCGATGCGAGAAAGAGAGCCCAAACTACAAGCTCGTGGACAAGGAAGATCCTACCACACTCTGCAAGCTTAGGCTGCATGCTGCAATTCGGGCGGAACGGAACGCGGCGGGCGCGCCCTCCCTTGGTGGTGGTGAAGACTTGGTGGATCCGGCGAGTAAAGTCACCAACGTCATTGGTACATGTCGCCACAACTCTTCTCCATTCGATTCGACGAACTCCAATTTAGCAAGAGCACACTTGGCGCAACGACCAGACGTCACATACATACATACAGACATACGATATGAGCTACTTGTGAGTCCACTCTCCATCTATCGGACCCAACGCACGCGCCCCGCCAACTCACCTTCCCCCCTCTCCTCTCCCCCCTCCCACCACAGGAACGCCCAACCCGGCTTCCTCAACGCCCAATCCGGCCCAGGCGGACGCAAACCCGCAGGCACTCCCCCACCCTCTACGAACCCCCTCGTTCGTTTCTGGAACGAGGAAATCGTCCACCCGGAGAAGACGGCGGGGAACCTTGCGATTGCTTGGGGTGTGGGGATTGCATTGTTGGGTGTGGGGCTTATTCGGAGTGTGGGGAGGGAGGTGCTTGTGCCTGTTTTCTGAGTGGGAGCGCGGAAGAACGCGTTGGATGATAGGATAGGGATAAAGGGAGGTTCGAGGGGTCGAGTGCTGTTCATTCACCACTACCACTACGCCTAAGCCTAAACCTACGCTTAAGCCCACGGCTGGCTACGTCCTGCCGCTGATGGCAGAAGACATTCCCAAAATGCAGTCATTGTACGATTAGTGGACGGTTACTCGCTGCCTGCTCGGGGGGAAGCTCAATGTGCTCTAGGTCGGAGATTCGCGACTGGAGCATGCCAGGGCTGTCTCTGTATGCCCTTCTCCATCAAAAGAGACAGACTGTGACCGCGGGCATCCGCATTATACACAAACGGATCCTTGTGAGAGTTCACCCTTGACTTCACTAGCGTGTTAGAACAGAGAGAGGCGAGGCGAGGAATGGAGCTTACCAAACTTGCACTGACTCTGGCGCTGATTTTGAACGCAAGAGACTTGTGATTGCCGTAGGGCGTGTGCGTGTGCGTGTATGCACCCACTCAATCTCCAGTCACGGCCACAGGTGAGACGCTTTATGGCAGATCATCAATGCTACGAGCGCTCCTCGCCTCGCCTCGCACTTCATCTGATTCCACTCGGTCACTCAGGGTTCGCTGCACCCCTCGACTGCTTAGGTCTGCATGCAGCACCACGATTCAAATCAGACGTCACGACCGCAGGCAATGGAAAAATGAACAGGTCTTTTGTATTCGTCGTTTGTCTAGGCTAGGGGCGCTTGCAAGAGGGTGACGCTCAGCTTAGACGCGGACAGTGGGAGCGGGTGCGCCACCAGCCTGTGGGCCAACACCGGCGTTTTGGACCTGTGCGACGGCGGGGTTGACTGAAGAAAGTGGGGGGCGAGGCGAGGCGAGATGTGAGGAGCGATGGAGTCAGCATGGATTGTACTACAAGGGAGTAGTGGAAGTTGTCCGGCTACGTTGGGCGCCCACGTCCACCCGCCTCGATCCATTCCACCAGCAACTACAATTGCCTCGTCTGCGCCGCCACCGCAGCCGCGTCTCATTCGAAAGATGGTGATTTTGTTTTGCTGCTCGTCATCCCGAGTCCATAATGGGGGTCGGCAGTCTAACATGTTTTGGAAACTTCTTAATCCCCGACGTTGGTGTGGTGTGGTGCGGTGTAACACCACATGTTGTGGCCACCACAGAAAGATCTCGTTCCTCACTGCATCTCTGACACTCACTCTTCTTGCCGTCCTTGTTGTAGCGGACACGGACAGGCGGTGCGCGGTTCCTCCGGCCCTCGCGGGAGCGGACGCGCACAACGTGGGCATGGATAGCGCAGGAAACGCAGTAGGCGAGCTTGATGTAGAGCTTGGGGAGGGGGTACTCTGCGTAGACGGATGCGTCGCTCAAGTCACGGACGGCGGCTGCCTCGACGATGTTGCGGACGGTGAAGCGCTTGATGGCCTTGTCCTTGGGGACAGCGCGAGCGCAGTTGGAGCAGCGGACAAAGCCGACGTGGCCACGGCCGTGCTTGTTGCGACCTCCGTTCTGGGCGAGGGATAAGGGCGGACAGAAGTTGGTGCGGGTTGAGAGTCAGTATTCTGGCGAGAGAGTTGGGTGGCGGCGGCACGGCAAACGACGCTTGTATCGCGGCGTCCCTCGTCCAGATGATCCTCTTTGCGCCCATTCTGCCCTCGTCGTCCTTGCTACTTACCCTTCTCTTCTTGGTCATGTTGGATGATGTATGTGTGGGTGTGGAGAGGGGGTACTGTGGAGTGGATCAAGAGGGATCGTTTGTATGAATGACGAGAAGAAGCGCCGCCGCCGCCGCCGCCGTCGTCGCCCTGCCTCACCTCGCAGCGCGCTCTGCGGCGGCCGCCAGTGCAAGAGTGGGTGGGTTACTGGGCCTGCGTGTGAGCGCGTGCGTGAGCGTGGGCCTGCGTGTGCTGCCCGCGTGTGCGTGCTGCCTCCTGCGTTCGTTCTGCCCGTTCTTGCGCGCCGCAACCAGCGTTGATTCGGGTCCGAAGATTGACGTCCCCGCCACCCGTCACGTGCGACGACGCGGCGCGCGTGCCGTGTCTGTTTGTCCGTGCAGGTGTTGTTGTGGGCGGCGGCAGCAGAGAGGCGGGCGGGGTGCAGTGGCACAGCGGCGAAGTGGCCAGTGGCAATCAATGGTGGTTGGGTTGGTTTGTGCGTCAAAAGTGACAAGTAAGCGAGGGGAGGGCGGGCGGAGGTCACATCACCATGAGTGGCGACGCATCGGGCACGGGAGCAGAGGACGGGACTTGTGCGCTTGCCTTGTCGGGACGACGTCAAGTCGAGTCGAGTCGAAGTCGACGTCGAGGTCGATCAGAAGCTCATCCAAAGGCTCAGTCGTAGTGGCACGACGCCTTGCACCACGAGGCGACTCCTTCCCTTTGTTCCCCTCCAAATTCCATCCGCGACGACAGACAAGCTAAGCCAAGATACCCACATTCACACCCACACCCACGCCCACGCCCACACCTCACTCTTTTCCCACGACCTACCAACCCCCACAACTCCTGCTGTCACGCCGACCATGCCTCCACGGACAACGCACAGCGACACAGGAACCACGTCATCTTTACCCCTTCGAACACGCAATCCACTCACAGCCGCATCTACCAATCTCCCACGGTTCCACCACCACCACCAACAAGAGCCTGCCACTGCGTCATCGTCGCTACTCATCGCAAAACTTCACCAGAGCCGTGCATCGACACCATCCCACTCGCAGTCGCCCATTGCTCCTTCAACACCCCCAGACACTCGCTCGCCCACACAACACACCGCACGAAAGACGGGACACCCACACGCACGCAGCACACCCGAGTCGCCCTCGCCAGAAAAGAGGCATTCACACGACTACGACGACATCGACGACGACGACGACGACTACCACCGCCACTCGACGCCAGCAACGATGCCACTCACACCCGCACGCGCCAATCTCACTACCACGGCCGCAAAGAGGTCCAGGAATATGGCCATCAGCCCTGCCATTTCACGACAGGTCAGCGTAGGTATCGAGGTCACGAACTCCTCACAGCAGGGCCAATCACCCAACCCGCGCTCGAGGAAAAAGGCAGACGACAAGGCCACGCCTGCCAGGCGCGCCCAACACGATTACTTTGATGATCACGACCTCAACGACGAAAATGCCCAGGATCCCGACGACACCTTTGACCACGGTCAAGATCCTTCCCAGTCCCTTTCATTTGCCAACAGCAGTCGAAGCAACCAGTCCATGTCATCCGACGCCGACACATCGGCTACCCGCCGCTCCAGCCGCGCAAAGAAGCAGGCCAATGGCAAGGGATTGGTTCCTCCAGCCGCAGCGCCCACGCAGACACCCGCCTCTTCTCAGTCGCGCAAGCAGCCTACGCCACTCAGCATCAACACCAACACGGCCAATATCAAGAAGAATAGCTCGTCTCCCGAGGACACATTGAAGGAGAAGCGCCAGACAGCCGCGTCCAACAGCACCGCCCGCCGACCAAGGGGCGCCAAGACGACCCGCAAGACAAAGGCCTCGACGACGACGGCCACAAAGAAGACGTCGTCGTCAACGTCTACAGCTCGTCGCCCTCGTGCCTCGTTCTCGCAGCCGCTTCCGTCTTCTCGTCAGGGCTCCGAGATCCGCGAGGCTGCCTTGCGACGCCGGGCCTCGTCGTCACAGCCCGCTCGTACGCCTGCTCGCACCGCCAACGCCGCCTCCAAGAAGCCATTCTTCTCCACCGTCAAGCGACCCCCACCCATTACTGCACAGCAGCGATTCAGTCCCTTTGTGCCTGAGCCACAGAGCCCTACCGACGACCCCTTGCTTCTGTATCCGCCCGAGGGTGAAGGTGATGATGACGACCCAGAGGGTGAGGTTCAAGGCCATGACTGGGCTGCAGCAGGATGGCACGAGACGGAAGCAAATGACACGTTTGCCGCCGTCAAGACGAGACTCTTGCAGCACCAGCGCACACTGCCGCAGTGGGCCATCGACGGCATCGACGACATCGAGGGCCTCGAGGGTGATGACGGCGGCGAGGGCGGCGCGGAGGGTGATGAGCACCGCACCAGTGCACACCCCGACATAGACGCAGACGCAGACACGAGCGACTTTTCCCGCCTCGCAAATGACCTCCGCCAGTCCATTCGTGCCGCAGCGTCTGCAGAGCCCACAGAAGCAGGTGAGCTCGATGCGCACGCTCCTGCCGACTTTGACTTTGGCATGGACAACTACGGCGACGGATTCGACGCCACGGGTGGGGCTCCATCTGACTACTCCGACGACGACGACGGCGATGACGTCGTCAGGCAGGAATCTAGTGCACCCTCCCGCAGTCGATCTTCGACGCCGGTAGAGGTAGAGCAGCACCATTCGCCGCAGCACCAGCACCAATACCGCGTTAGCCTCTCACGCTCACCCACACCGCACCGTGAGGCCGTCGACGACGAGGCAGAGGAGAGCCGGGCAGCCGAGGAATCTCTCGAGTCTCTCGGCGGCGGCGGCGCGCCTCTCGCAGAAACCAACGACACTGGCAGCGATGGAGACGACGAGGAGGAGCCCGTCTACGATGTGAGCCAGGAATCCGCGCTGACCGAGACGCAGGCGCGTGCTCAGGCTGCCGACGACGGCGCCCGCGAAGAGGAGCAGCAATGCTTGGCGGACATGAGCGTATCGTATGCTGAGAGCGAGCAGGACGGGCAGGAGGAGGAGGAGAGGGAGGACTACGACGACTCCCGTCCAGAGGGAGAACCAGAGGACGAACAGGCGGCCGAAGAAGCGGAAGAGGAAGACGGCGAGCAAGTCGTCGCAAATGCCTCCACACCCGCACGGCCGCAGTACGACATGAGCTTCTCGTACGATGATGACCACGACGACGGTGATCAACAATCGGACGCTGGCAATGACGCTGGCACTGACGCTGCAGAGATGAGCGTCTCACTTGATGCACATGAGCAGGAGGAGCAACAGTGGGAGCGCGAGCAGCAGCAGGCTCAGGAGCGGGACCGGGAACAGGAGCAAGAAGACGCGGACACGACGCCTCGCGACGGTGAGCAGGCCCAAACCGGCGCCCAAGCACATGAGCACTCCCTCTTCTCCGAGTCCCTTGCCCTCGCCGTTCCCCAGCGCGACCGCGACACAAGCGTCACTTCGCGCACCCACGCGCACGATCACACCTCGCTCCTCTCCCTGTCCTCGTCGCAGCGCCAGATGATGCACTCCCTGTCCCGCCCGACGAGCATCGTCGAGGTGCTCAGCACCGACGCTCAGGCTGCTGCCCGTGCTGCGGCGCTACTGCGGGTACACCACGAGTGGATTCACGAGGGGTGCGTAGTAGAGGGCGCAGAGGGCGGCGAGGAGAGCCGCACTTTCCATGGCGACGTACTGCGTACACTGAGAGAGGGCAGTGTCTCCGCCGACAGGACGCTGCTCCCCAATTTGCTGGAGCAGGCCGAAGAGGAGATCAGGCGCAGGCGGGCGGCGTCGCAACATAGCGATGAGGAGGCACAAGCGCGCACACCTGCTGCCAACAACGTCTTGCTCCCCACACCCGGTCCAACGCCCATTGCGCCTGGGGGATATACCTTCTCCCCCGCTGCCTCGGCGTCGGCGTCGGCGTCGAGCTCGCTGCAGGTGCCGATGCAAGCTCAGGCGGCGCCATCTGCCGCTGTAGACCTCCGCCAGCAGCTACACGAAGACCCCTCTAAGTTCAGCAAGGACGCATGGCGGGCGCTGGACAGGGCTTTCCGCCGTACGGTCAAGGAAATGGCCATCTCTTCCAGTAAGAACCCCGCCCACTTGGACCCGGCGAGCTCTGGATCCAAGCCTACGTTTTCGCAAGAACGCCGTGCGGTCCGACTTGTGCCCCGCGAAACCGTCGTCGAGGCTTTTCTCTTCTCCGCCAATCTGGACCCGCGCGACCTCACGCAGCGCTGGGCCTACCCCACGCTGTGCAAGAGCGTCACTGCCCTTCAGCGAAGATGGCTCCTCGAAATGGAGGAGCGCTATCCCGGCAGTCTTACCACGGAGGAGCGGCAGCTCGTGGAGAAGCCGCTGAGTGGCAGCGCCGACAGCACCGCCATGAGCTCGCCGGCGATGAGCGCCCTCTCTGCGTGGAACGTCACTCGCGGACAAAGCACCCGACCGAGTATCAGCGTCAGTGCCGACATGACGCCCGCCCGCGGCTTTGCGCTGGGTTTGCACTCTACACCGCTTGGCCGCATGGTCCCGAGTCGCATGATGGCGGACAGCGCTATGCCCAGTCCCGTCCCTTCGGCGATTGGTAGTCCGGCGCGCTGTCAGACTAGGGAGGCGTCCCTCGCACCCCCATCACCGTCACCTGCGGCTATGACCGCCCCTGCACCTGCGCCTGCGCCTGCGCACGAACGCCGCCGTTCGTTCGGTTTTGGCCTGGTAGAGCGCAGTGCGGGGATGCTGCGCAAGAGGCTGTCCGCTGTTTTTGGGATGCAGGAGCGCGATGCAGAGCGGGACAAGGAGTCAGATGAGTCCGACGAGTCCGACGACGACTGCGATGACGTCGAGGCAGAGGTAGAGGTAGAGGCTGCGGAGGCCGAGGCACCCCCGGCTGAGGCGGTATCGCGCAGTCCCTCTCCTGAGGCAGTCGCCGTCGCACACGCGCCTGCCGAAGCAGAGGCAGAGGCAGAGGCCGACTCGAGCGCCGAGACGGTCGCACCCACGGAGAGGGAGAGCATCTACCCGCCTCTGCCGCATGCCAGTGCCAGCATCGGCGACAAGGCAGCCTCTTCTGCCTCGCCCCCACCGCCACCTCCCCCGCCCGAGCCAACGGCAGCGAGCCTGTCCGCCTTTCTCGCAAACACCCGCCGTCGTGAATCCGTCCAGACGAGCGCTTCCTCCCCGGCACCGCGCAGCAAGCCTCGCACGAGCGATGCCTCGGATGACAGTTGCGGCAGCGCCGACTCGTCCTGCAGCTCGTCGTCGTCTTCTTCGCTCCTCGCACACGAGGCAGCAGCCGTGGCGGCGCGCATGGCCAAGAAGCGGCAATTGAGCTCCATGCGGGACCTGAGTCGTGCGTTCATGTCATCGTCGTCGTCTTCGTCGATGTCGATGAGCGCCTCGCCGCACCGGAGGACGCTGGCTTCTACGCGGGTGCAGAAGGAGGTAGGGCGACGTGATGGCGAGGAGCAGCAGAGCGCCACACCCCGCCTGAGTCCCCCAACGAAGCGCTTCGGCGATGCCTCTGCGCCGACACCGGCCCCGGCCCCGGCCCCGGCACTGAAGAACCGCAGCTCGCTCCTCGTCTCGCACATGGCGTCTGCGCTCAACAGCCGTACCAGCACGCCCTCGCCGCGCACCTCATTGGCAGTTCCACTGAATGCGACGTACAGCCCAAGCAACACGAACACTTCGCTCCCGTCGCGTGCTGCTTCGGGTGGCTACTCCAGCGGCCGCGGCGGTGGGTTCTCCTCGTCCTTTGTGAGGCCGACGGTCCTCGCCGGCCTGGGGGAAGACGTGCACGCTAGCGCCAAGATGCAGGCTGAGCGATTTCGCGAGAGTAGGCGCCAGGCGAGCTGGATGAGCCCCGTTAGTAAGCGGCGGGCGGAAAAGGCACGCGAGGAGCGGGAGAGGCGTGCCCGGGCCAGGGAGGGCAAGGAGAATGTCAGTGCTAGTGTCGATGAGAGTGCGACGTTTTCCCGTTCGCACTCGAGTGGCAGCTCTTTCGATGCGAGCCGCAGTATCTGGGCGGAAATGGAGAGGGAAGGCGGTGCGGCGCCGGTGCCCGCTGGGCTAGTCCTGCCACGCGGGGGCGCGAGGTGATGGCGGTGCAGTTGTTTGTATTAGTTAGTTGATTAGTTTGCTTGGTTGGCTGCTTGCTCTATTTCGTCTTCGTCTTTGGCTCTGCTCTGCTGTTCTCTGCTTCTGTTCTGCTCCAATCTTGTTACGCGAGCGTCCGACCGTCCCGTCTTGTCACGACTTTACACCCATCTACCAGTACAAGTACATCTATTTGTCCGAGGATAGGACGACGAAGGATACGATGCCTGAATGATGAGTGACCACGGATAAGGGACGAAGAACGAAGAACGAAGAACGAAGAACGAAGGATGACTTGAGAGTCGAGCCGCGTCAAATTCGACTTTGGATCATATCAAAACAGGCTATGACATGTGCAACACTCGAATCATCTGCAAGCAGCCATGCGACCCCACACGTCAGGACGTGAGAGGATGATGAGAACGCCGAGGTCAAGTCAAGGGGGACACGCACGGGCAAAACCGGAGAGATTGGTTAGGGTTCCCCCTTTCCCCCGTGACGCGACGCGACGTCAATTCCGTTTCCGTTTCCTTTCCGCACTTGAAGATCGATTGCACGATTGCACTGGGCGCGCCGCGTGGCGTGGCGTGGCGTGGCGTGGCGTGGCGTGCGATCTTGGCTTGACTCGGCTTGGCGTAGCAACTCTCGCGTTTGCCTGCCGAGGAAGAAGTCGGAGTGGGATTGCTTGTTCTTACAGTAGCCGCAAGAATCGCGTTGCGTTGCGTTGCGTCGCGGGTGCGGTGCGGTGCGAATTGATTGATTGTTGTGTTGTCTACGGGAGGACCCGGGCGGCCGCGGCGGGGGACAGGTTGATCGCCCCCCGTGGCCTTGAGGGCCTTGCCGAGGGGGTGTGGCTTGGCTTCGAAGGACACACGCACAAAAAAAAGTCTCCGGCGGTATTCCAAGGCGAAGGCGGGGGCCGGGCGGGCGGACGGGCGGGGATCCGAGCGTGAATTGCAGCGGAGCCAAGGAGCGAGCGGAACGAGTCATTCTTCATTTCTGGGTTGGAGGACGTCCGTCGTTGGTGGTTTTGTTGTGCCCGTTACCGTTCCTTTTGCATTTCAAGCTTCGTCCTCACGCTCGTTTGTTTATTTGTTCCTTGACCACTTAGTCCACCCACCACCCGACAGGACGTGACACGGCGCGGGTAACGATACTTCCATAGCGTATCAGGCCACTCGCAGCACGCACCTCACACCTCGCGCCTCCTTTGCACCACATCCACCAATCACAAGGGAACGCCAGCCTGCCCACGCCCCGTCACTCCGCACACCGATGAACTTTGCCTCGCCGTCAACGACGACGCGCAACTACCCTGGTCTGGCCCTCTTCCAGCGGCCGGGCAGGGGCCGATCCCAGCGCATACATGCACTTCAGGGAGGCGCAATTGACGACGACGACGACGACAACGTCGAGCAGAAGCAGTCTCGACTGCCCGACGGGATAGAAATGGGTCGTGTAGATCATAGTGGGCATGATCCGCCGCCGTCGCCTCAACCCACCCAATTGCAGTCGCAGCCAGCACCGCGGCCCACGGCATGGTCCAAACTCCGCGCCTTTCTCGCCGTACAACTCAAGTACATTGGCCCAGGCGCGAGCATGTCCGTAGCGTACTGCGATCCAGGCAACTGGGCAACGGACCTCAGCGCCGGCTCGCAATTTGGGTACAGCCTCCTCTTCATCGTGGCGCTCACGGGCGCATTTGGTATTGTGCTGCAGATCCTTTCGGCGAGGATGGGCATCGTACAGGGTAAAGATTTGGCAGTCATGACGAGGGAGTGGGTCATGGCCTTGGGGAGGAACAGAGGCAGCAGCGACAGGGGCAGTGCCAAGAAGGATCACTCCAAGGCGCAGAGTGATAGTCGTCGGAGCGTGTGGGCACAGCGAGGCAGAGTAGCACTGCTCTGGACGCTGTACCTCGTTGCAGAGGGAGCCATCATCTGTACAGAGCTGGCAGAGCTCGTGGGCAGCGCCATTGCCTTGAATCTGTGGGTGCAAGCGAGTGGATTGCAGGCGCATACACGAGCATTTACACTGACATTCGTGCACTCACTGCCCACTGCCCACTACCCACTGCCCACACCGCACTACCCCACCCTCAGCCTCTTCCCCGCCCTCCCCCTCTGGGCAGGCGTACTCATCACCTCGGCAGACGTCTTTCTCATCCTCTTCATTTACCGCCCCGACACTCGCAGTCTCCGCACCTTTGAAGCCTGCGTCGGCATCCTCATCCTCATCGTCATTTCCTGCCTCGTTGCACTCGTCGTCAAGGTAGACCCGCACTGGCCCGACGTGTTTCATGGGTACGTCCCTTCGAGCACGATTGTTGCGGCCAAGCCCCTGTATGTCAGTATTGGCATCTTGGGGGCCACGGTCATGCCGCATGGCTTGTTCCTCGGAAGTCACTTTGCCATGTTTGAGCGGGAGCGGGAGCAGAACAAAGGCGGGCAGAATCAGGCTGAGCGGAATGACCACGCCGCCATACAGCACGCCAAGCGCCAGAGCGGCGGCGGCAACGACGACCTCGAGGCGGCCAAGGACCCCGTCGTCAACACCACCGATAACACCGCCAGCAACAATAACAATACCAACAACGCCAATACGGACGCTGCCGCCGCAACCGAACGCACACCCACCCTCCGCGCCATCCAGGACTTTCTCGCGCGCAACGTCCCCGGTGTGGACCGCAGTGCGCTAGGTCTGGAGCCCGCTTCCGTGCGTGGTGCTGGTGCCCGTACCGACGGACACGACGGCGGCGGTAGCAGCGACGACGGCAAAGCCCTCACCTCGCCCGCCCTCGCCCCAGCCCAACCCGCACGCATCAAGAAACGCATCCTCCACAGTACAATCGATATTACCCTCTCGATGCTTGCATTTGCGCTGACGACGAATAGTGCGCTGTTGATCATTGCTGCGCAGGCGTTTTATTATGGCATTGGGGGAAGGGACGGCGCGCATGGGGACATTGAGATTGGGGATCTGTTTCAGGCTTTTGACTTGCTCAAGGAGAAGTTGAGTAGAGGTGAGTGCCGAGTGTGCGAGGCGAGCGGGGAGCGGAGCGACCCGCGAGCCACGCGCGGAGACACAGCATGCATCCAGTCACCATGAAACTGACGAACCATATCCTTGCGCCTTCATTTCCTTCTTCTCCTTCCCTCTGTCTCCCCTTCCTATTGCAACGCGCCCGCACGCCCTCGCTCCGCTCGGCCGTGCTCAGCCTCCGCAATCCTCTTCGCCGTCGCCCTCCTCGCCGCGGGCCAATCCGCCTCCCTGACCGTGACCCTCGCAGGGCAAATCATCTCCGAAGGCATGATCCTCTGGACGACCAATCCTTTCATCAGGCGGTGCATCACGCGCGGGATCACACTCGTCCCTTCGATTGTTGTGGCTGCTTCTGTTGGACGAGGAGGACTGGATACAATGCTCGTGGCGAGTCAGGTGGCGCTGAGTATTGCGTTGCCTTTTGTGCTGTTGCCTTTGTTGGCTGTTACGGGGAGTAAGGGGTGGATGACGCTGAGGTACGGCGATGCGAGCGCGACCGACGAGCACGACACCGACTCGGCGGGCGCAGCACCCCACTGTAGCAGCATCCGCAGCAGCGACAGCAACAACCGCAGCACCCACTTCACCACGACGCTCACACGCACATGGCGGCAACAATGCGCATTCTGGAACAGACAGTGGGGCAGGGAGGTGCCCGTGCGCGAGTCCTCGGAGCAGCAGCAGCAGCAGGAGGGCCCTTCCTCTCCTCCTGGTCCGTCGCCCGCGGCATACACCGTCTCCTTTGCAAGCGGCTGGCTCATGGTAGCACTCACTGCTGCGCTGTACGTCGTCATTGTCCTGGCGGATGGGTACGTCATTGTCACTACTGCGCTTGGGGAGGGCGAGTAGCGTGTGCGTACGCGTAGAGCAGAGCAGAAGGTTGGGGGGTTCTTGTATATACTGTAACAGCTCGCGCGTGATTGTGTTCGTGAATGAATACATTGTCAAATCCTATCGCCTCGCCTTGCCGTCTCACTTCATCTTGCGCTTCTTTGCCCCACCGGCGGCACCACCACCACCATCGCCGCCACGACCCCCACCACGACTACCGCCAGGCCCGCCCTTTCTCCTCGCTCCACCGCCACGGTCCCCACTGCTCCCCACCATACGCTCCACCTCGTCCCGACTAAGCTTCAGCGTCCCATCCTTGAACTTGCCCACGCCCATTCCGAGACCACGCTCGCGCTTCCCTCCGCCCTTCTGCGCCTTGCCCGTCATAGTCGCATCGGCTTTCAGGCTCTCGCTACCCATGAATTTCCGGGAGTAACTCGAGTTTAGCAACCCCAATTCGCGGTTCCGCTCTACTTCCTTGGCAGCGCGGTCACCCGCAGCAGTACGGAGGCCCTGCCTGATATGCGATGGCGCAGTCTTGAGCTGGTGTGCCTTGAGCGCCTTTTGGGCTAGACCTCGGCCTGCGGGTGCTCCCCCAGGGGAAGACGACGACAACTCGAGGATGCGCGCGAGCGTCTCGTGCGATGAGAGGTCGGGTTTGCCCGTATTCGAGCCCTTGGACTTACTCGACTTGCCCTCCCCGCCAGGCGCAAACAGCGTAGTATTCAGCAGTGCAGAGAGCTGCCTGTCATTCGTCTCTTGCGCTGCTTCATCGTCGGAGTCAGAGTCTCCCGCATCCTCATCACCACCACGCTTCTTCTTGAGCTTGGCCTCCCGCGCCTCCTTCTTGGCGGCCGCACGCGCACGCACATCCTCCGACGCACTGCTAAACGCATCAGGACCAGCCGAAGCAGTCTTGGTAGACATGAACTCCTTCCACTTCCCGCGGGAGGAGGACGCGGCGCCAGACGAGGGCGAGGACGAAGAGGACGGGTCCGACCCATCAAAGATGACGGGAACGGGTGCGGGGGTACGAGCGGGCACACCATCGCCCTCGGCCTGTTTCCGCAAGAGACGCTTTGCGTCTTTTTCCTCCTTCCAGGCTTTCTTGGAGGCTTTCTTGCGTTCGCGCCGGGCGAGGGCCTTTTCCGAGGAGGCGGACGTCGATGCGGGGGGAATGACCGCAGTCTTGCTTGTCTGGGCGTCTTCGCTGTCGTCGTCGCTCTCGCTGCCACTGCTGTCACCCTGCGCTGTAACTGCCTTTGCCCCCGCCTTGCCCTTGCCCTTGCCTTTGGCCGTCGTACCCCGACTCTTTTCCTTTTCCCGCTCCGCCTGCCCCTCAATCTCCCTCACCACCTCCCTAGGATCCGCTCCCCCAAACTCAAACTCATTCTCCCTCTCCGTGCGCGTAAGCCTCTCCCGGACATAACGGGTATACCGCTCGAACCGCCTCTTGTGAGCCTTGGCTTCCTCGTGCACTTCCAGGGCCTTGGGAGACTTGAGTTGCGCAAGAGGACAGACGAGGCAGCTCGTCCATGGTACACCGGCCTTGGCGGGGGAGGAAGCCGAGATGAAAAAGGGAGATTGGAGGGACTGGGAGATGCTTAGCGGGGGTTGGTCGGAGTCCTCCTCCTCCTCGTCGTCGTCGGCCAAGTCTGAGTCTTGCTGGCTCTCTTCATCGTCGTCATCGCCTCCCTCGCTCTCATCTTCTTCCTCCTCCTCGTCATCGTCATCGTCATCGTCATCGTCATCGTCGTCGTCGTCGTCTTCGCCGCTGCTTCCGCTGTCGCTCTCCTCATCTTCATCCATGAGCGTCTCTGGCGGTGCGTCCTGGCCAATGTCGATGCCTCGAGCTGCATCGCGCTCCCTCTGGCGGTTGAACTTTGTGAGTCGCTTGAACATTGCGGGCGCACGAGGTGAGTGGCGTGGTTTTTATGATGATGTTTCTGAGAGTCTGGCTAGCATACATTCCACTCACCACCAACTCACAAACTCACAAAGTCGATTCAACTTCCTCTTCCGTGCGAAGTTCTTGTCCTCCAAATTATTGCCGCGGCTCAACTGCCGGGGATGTCGCGAGCAGGCGAGCGGATCGTCAGCCTCGGCCGACTTGTGACGCACGTGACCTTCTTCTCTCGCCGCGCCCCTCTGCCTGCGTGACCCTTCCGGCTCCCCTCACAGCCAGCCACTTCGGGATCTTCCACTGCTCATCATTGATACCATCATCACAGTCACCATCACCCACACATATCCACAGCCGTCATGGCAAGCTCACACCTAGCTAGGCGACTCGGCCAACTTTCCATTACCGCATCGCCGGTCACACGCTCCCTTTCTACAACGGCCGGTCGTTCAGCAGAAGCAGCCGCAGCCTCGCAGACAGAGTCGTCTTCCTCCTCCTCTTCTTCCTCTTCGTCATCACAGCCTTCCTCTTCGTCTTCACCGTCATCCGAGTCCCGCCCTCGCCGCACAGATCGCAATGCCCGTGGCAGTGGTGGTGGTGGAAGGGAAGCAAGGCAAGGCAGGGGAAGCTTCGTGCGAGGAAGTGACCGGAGAGTAGGAGGAGGAGTAGGAGGGGGACGAGGCGGAGCAGGAGCACGCGACGGCTCTTCACCCTCGATGGCATTCATCTACCGCAACATCGATAAGCAGGGCATCGCCAAGACTTATAAAGACTTTGTCAAGAAGCAGGCAAAGGGATTCAAGCGCCCGCCGCCCCATAGCCGTGGACCGCACTGGCTTACCGAGAGTGGGGTACGTGTGCGGAAATGATAGCATGTATGCTTCAAAAGCCTGTGAACGACGACGACGACGACTGACATTTACTTTCACACCGTCTTTGCACCCGCTCCCAGCCCTTCCCACTGAACCCCACTTTCCGACCCCCGCCGCCCACGGCACAAAGGGTGCGCGACCAGCTCTGGGACCTGCACAGGGCCGACCCAGCAAAGAATTCGGTCCGTGCCCTCTCGTCGGCCTTTGGCCTGACCATGGAGCGCACACAGGCCATTCTCCGCCTTCGCGCCATGGAGAGTGAGCTCGAGCAGCAGGTAAGTGTGCCAAGTCCCCCACCCCCGCCGCCAACCATGATGAGTCAATTTAAAAATTCGATTAGTCTTGAAGACTTGCTTTACCCAAAGCGCATACAACGTGGTTACAATTTAATTGCTACTGAGCGCCCAACCAAGACGTAGTCAACATCTCATTGCCATTGCTTCCACAATCCACCTCGACTGACACATACATACGTCTTTTGCCATTGTCATCGCCAGTCAACACCCCTCCAATACCACTTCCAGTACGAAATGGAGCGCCTGATGGGCAGCAAGACGGACCTACCCCCCGCCGACGTCCTCCAGAGCAAGTTCCCTCGCAGACCCGGCTTCGAGCGACAGCCCGATGCAGAGCCCGTCCCCACAAAGGAGGGTGCCCTCTTTGCCCTCGACTCGCGAGGTCCCATTGCCGAAGACGTCTCCGACGTACCCGACGGCGTCGACTTTGGTGACTCGCTCGCCGAATACCTCACGCAGGAGCAGCGCGCCAACAACCGCCGTCGCCGCACCATCAAGACGGGCGATCCCGTCCTGCGCCCTGGTGCCGCTTCCGCCATCAAGGCCGTCGCCGTACCCCCATCCTCGCTGACGCGCAGGCTCAGGCGGAGAGCACCCATTGTCTTGCGCGACTTGGGTGGCTCCGTGCGAGTCCCGCCTGGCGCGAATCTCTCCGCACTCAAGAGGGAGCTGGAGACGACAAAGCCTTCCTACCCTGGTGTGGGCACCATCCTGAAGAACGTCCGCCGCATCGAGCGGCGCAGGGTCATTGAAACTACGCCACGTCTGCGTCTGCGCGCCTTTGCACGTCGCGCTGCAAAACTCAATATGCGCAGACTCACCCTGAAGACGCGCATCCCCAAGGGAATCCTCCCGCCCAAGGAGGCACGCCAGCACAACCGTCGCCGCTTCAAGGCCTTGAGGCAGATTACGACGCAGAAGGAGGTGCGCCGTGCGATGAGGTACGGAGACGTAGAGTGGCTGGATGGCTTTGCGGCGAAACACCTCGGGGACAAGCCCGTCTTCTCCAAGCGAATGGGTAAAGGCTGGAAGCGCTTCCGCCGTGCACTGAGCGACGAACGATTCCGCAAGAGCATGGAAGAGAGGTTTGTCAATAGCTCGCGGTACGAGGAGCGCACGAAGAAGCGCGACGCGGCGATCATGCAGGCGTTTTCCGAGATGAAGAAGCAGGGGGAGAAGGAGGACAAGGAACAGCAACGGAGGTTGTTTGCGAAGGAGCAGGGCGAGGGCAGCAGCGACGACAAGGGGCAGAAGTCCAAGTAAGGCACGGAGTGGCTATGGGCGCGGGGGGAGGTGGGGGTTGCAGAGTGCAGGAAAGCAGCGCAAGGAATCGTATATCTTTCATGTTTCTTTCCCGCTGTACCAGCGATTTGTTCATTCTATCCTACGTGACAACGGAAGAGACCGTCTGCACCTTCGCCGTGGGTGCCCCGCTGCCTGACAGACGAGCCTCGCACCGTATATGGCCGAACCGACTGACTGGGGGTTAGAAGGTGCCCGAGACTGAGTGCATGCGCGTGTGCGAGCGTGGCGTGGCGTGCGTGAAACCAGGGGGCATAGTGGATGGGAAGAACGCAACAGTCGTATTCAAGCCCAGGTCCAAGTCTGCGTCCACGCCCACTGCAAACCCAGGTGCAAGGCATGGCCAGAACCGACTCTCGGCGGATGCAGACTATACCAGCTGCCAACCGACCATCTTCACTATCCCCGCCCGCTACTACCACTCCGACTCAGTAATTATCCCCCTCCGCCCCCTCTTCACAAAACCCCTTCTGAGCCTTCATAATCTCCGCCTTCCTCGCCTCCTTCTTCTTCCTCTCCTCTCCCCTCCTCTTACACTCCTCCTGCAACGCGCTCCTCTCCTCCGGCGCAATCACAGGCCTCACCTGCGAGGGAGGGTCCGCGTCGAGGTCCACCTCGCCGAGCATGACGACGTTCTCGCCCCGAATGAGGCACATCCCGAGGGGAATGTCCGTGAATGTCGAGTTGAGGAATATCCGCTCGACGGTATCTTGGAAGACGAGGTTGGCTGTAGCGGCGGGTG
Organism: Quambalaria eucalypti; assembly: GCA_004016185.1. NCBI lineage: Eukaryota > Fungi > Basidiomycota > Exobasidiomycetes > Microstromatales > Quambalariaceae > Quambalaria > Quambalaria eucalypti. The sequence continues at coordinate 19,814 of RRYC01000071.1, forward strand.
GGGACAGATGTGTCAGCTAGGGGGGAAAGGGAAGGTACTGCGGCAGCCCTACCCTGCCCTGCCCTGCCCTGCACTATCACGGCAAGAGGCTCACCAAACTGGTCGTAGCTCCGCATAACACCAACGAGCTTCCGCCCATCGCGGAGGATTACCAGCATCTTTTCTGTGAGCGCAGCGCAGGGAGCAAGGGAGCAAGTGGCAGGGAGCGATAAAAGGTGGAACGTCGTCAGAATCCTCTTCCCATTTTACTCAATTCCATTCGATCACATTCCCTCCGAGCCCATGCCCGTGCAACTCACTATCCACGCAATCGACCAGTGCCCCACTCGTAGTGAAGAGGACGTTGGCCTCGATGCTCTGCGCGTCTACGACCATTGTGTGTGTTCGCTCTCGTCCGTCTGTCCGTCTGTGTGTTTGTGGGGTTGTTTTGCGTGGTGTGATGTGGAGTCGCTATGGAGCTGGTGTTCGTTTGGTAGCGGTGGAGGAGACTGCAGTGCCAAGAGATTTGCACTTTCTTTCCTTCGAGGTGTCCTTGTTGCACGGCCGCGCACAGTCACACTCGCAGTCGCAGCCGTAATAGCAGGGCAGTGCGCTCGTGTGTTCGTGCGTACAGTGTGTGTGTGCAATAGCAGCAAGATTCTGATATGTCCTTGCTTGCTACGGTAGGTGATGTTGAGGTACAGTGTGATGGGGGGAGCAGTAGGTGAGCAGGAAAGACTTGGTACTTACTGCCTTCGTCCGCACCGTCTCCACCGCCCGACGCGCGCGCGTTCCAACAAGTCGCAATCCACGCAACGTCTAGATTGGCTCCCATTCCGACTGCCCAGACCAGCACCCCTTTCAGCTCGGATCAACATCCCCACGCTCAAGATAATAGCACCTTCAAGCGTAACGGGGAGGAAAAGACAGAGGGGAAGCAAAAATCATACTTTGATCGCATGGATCAAAAAGGCCACCGACGGGACTCGAACCCGCAGCCTCTGCCTTAGAAGGGCAGCTGTCTGCCATTGACATACGGAGGCAGTGAAACCGCTGCGCTAAGCGCGTTGGATATGGGCGGAAGGCAACATGTCCGTATATGTCGCGCACATCTCTGGAGCCTTTCGTTGACGAAAAATTCTCGGTCAGACGACCCAGCATGACGGCCAACACTCCGGAAGCATTGTGGGATCCCACGCAGGCAACGGCGTCAATTCGAAGCAGGATGTACGCAACCGGAAAGAACGCGCGTAGGTACAAGGTTGTTGCATCTGCAGTGGTATGGGTGTCTGGGGACAAGCATTCGAGGACATCGGTGCGAAACCGCTAGGATGTTTTCTGCTTCTTGGCCTTTTTGCTCTTCTTCTTCCCTGCCTGACCCTTCCCGTTCTCGCCCTCACCCTCGCGCGTCTCGCCGTTGTGCTTCTTGGCGGTAGACGGCCCAGCGCCCGAGCTGGACCCGTCATCCCTCGCTTTTGCTTTGCCTTTGGTGGCTCCTGCGCCTGCGCCCGCGCCTGCGCCTGCGCCCCTGGCACCGCGTCCCTGCCTCCACCTTCCCGCTGCGGCTTGCCGGCGTGCACGCTCCAGACGCCGCAGCACTTTTGCGCGGATAAAGTCCCACACCTCGACATCGCGATACGGCCGGAGAAAGGGGTCATTCTCCACCTCGGCCGCCGCAGACGCTGCAGACGCTGCCCCCCTGCCTACCTTGCGCTTCGGCGCAGAGAGGTAGTCCGGCGGGTGGAACCACCAGTTGAGCGCCATGTGTACATCGCTACCCTCACTGCCGCCATTGCCCGTCGCTTCGCTCGTCACCTCGTGCCACCAGCTCGTGGGGAGGTACAACATTTGGCCCGGCTTCAGCTCGGCCACTAGCGGCGGAGGACAGCCCCTGCGAGGCTTCAAGGGCCCCCTTCGGTCGCCCCCGTAGTTTTGCTGCCCCATCGACGTATGCGACGCCGCCGACCCGTTGGCCGCAATCGAGTCGCGAATGTGAAAGTGGCGATGCAATGTCATCGGGTCAATCTTCGAGAAGCTCAGGGGCTCTTGCTCTTCCCGTACGGTCTGTTCCGATGGCGCGAACTTGCCCAGATCCTTTTTGGCGCAAACGCCGCCAGTGCTTTGACCGTTGCCGTTTGCTTCTGCGGCAGCCGCTTGTGCTGCGAGCGCCTCCAGCGCGGCTTCAGCATCGTCGACGTCACCGCCCCACTCAGAACCGTCGGTCTGATTTCCATTCGAGAACAAAACTTGGTCCGATAAGCCGCTCTCGGAGTCGCTGCTCTCACTGTCGTCCTCTCCATCTTGATCGTCGTCGTCGTCGTCGTCGCCGTCGAATACGGCGAGGGCTTTGCCGCCTTCCTTTGCAGAAGCCAAGAGCTGGGCGAGATGCGCCTCTTCGTCGCTGCTCTCGCCTTCCACGAGGACCTGACCGCCCGCCTCAACATGCGCCCGCAGCGCTGCACGCAACTCCGCATCCGAGTCGTCCTCGGCAGAGTCGTCGTCACCGTCGCTACCGGTGGATCCTGCCTGCTCCTCCAATTCTCTCCTCAGCGCGCCGATGGACATCTCCCTTCTCCTCTCTCTGTTGCGGTCGCGCAGCCTCTGCGCAGCCTCGTGGTGCAGCTCTTCCAACACAGCGAGCTGTTCCTCATCGTCATCAAAGTCGTCCTCCGCCTCGCCTCCGCCCATGGGAACGCCCATGATGAGCTCTTCGTCTCCGCCAAGGAGCACATCGCCAGAGATGACGCCGTCGTAGTCACCCTCGAACTCGTCGGAGTCGTCGGAATCTTGCCGAAGGCCACCCGGCAGTTGCCCTGCCTTGCGCATCATGACGAGGCGCTCGCTGTCATCGTCGTCGGAATCGTCGTCGTCGTCGCTACCTGCTGGCAGGAACACGCCGCCTTCAGAGTCCGAATCGGACGACTCGGGGTCTGATTCCGCCTCGCTGAGACCTGCAATCTGGTCATCGTCACCATCGTCGCCGTCGCTCTCGCCGTTACCACCCCTCTGCTGCCCCTGCTGCTGAAAGAAGCGCTGCACGATCCTGAGCGCCTCTGAATCTCCATTCATGGCGCGTTGCATGAGCTGGTGAGCCATATTGACGCTTTCTTCGTCCTCGCTTTCATCCTCTTCCGAGCTACTGTCAATAGTTTCCTCCTCATCATCCGAAGGAAGCTCCTCGTCGTCATCATCGCTGTCCTGGAAGAGGCGCTCGTCGACGTCCTCAGCGTCTTGCTCGTACTCGCGCTCAAGCTCCATGAAACGCAGGACCTCCTCCTTGCAGTCCTCGAGGGCCTTGAGCGCCAAGGCCTGAGCGTCAGTCATCTTGGCTTTGCCCTTTCTCCTTTGCGAGGGAAGGTGGTCCTCGCCAGACTCCTTGGCCGCCTCATCGTAGGCCGCCTGGACGGCGGCGCGGCGGGCGAGAAGCCTCCAACAGGCTGCCTCGGCAGGTGGAAGGCCGTCGGGTCGAATGGGCAAGCGCGGGGACAGGGGATCGTCGACGTGGAGAGCGCCACGAGGGGTGTACTCGATGAGGCCATTCGTATGGACGCGTTCCACTGTCCCGCGTGGGTGCAGGTACTCAAAAGCCAATGGAGGAAAGAGGAGGAAGCGCTTGCGGCCGGCGAGGAGCGCGTATAGGTTGTCGTGGAAATCGTGGTGCAGGCCGCTACTCTTGCCCTCTTTGCAGCTGCCCAGCCACAGATTCGTCTGCTGCAGGACAAGGTTGCCCATGAGTTCAGGCTGCAGCGGAAATTCGTCGGCCAAGGCATTGGTGGGAGAGGGAAGCAGAGGGTCCAGCGGAGGCGGGCGGAACTCGGACGGCAGGCGAGATTGTGACTCGCCAGGAATATCGAGTACAATCGAGGAAGACGAGGACGACGATGCTGAAGTTGAAGCACTGGCCACCGACTCGGCATCGGAGATGTCGGTGCCCTCCGACGAGGCGTCGTCACGGGCCTTTCTTTTCCTGCCATTGTGTGCCGAGGGACTCGTCTCCTCTTCGTCGTCATCGTCATCGTCGCCGTGTTCTGACTCATCGTCGGACTCTTCGTACTGGGTGGTGAGATACCATTTTCCCTTTTCGGCTGGGTCGCTGAGCTTCGCCAGGTACTCCTGAAATTGCACGACCCTTCGTTTTGCGGCGGTACCAAAGTGGCCCAACTTGGGGTGGATTGGCTCAATCTTCACAGGCACTTGACCTGCCGTCGCCGAGAGGTGGTCCAGGTTGGGCTGGAGCCGCGATGGGCGTTATGTCGGTGTCAGCGCTCAGCTCGCAATGTCGCTCCGACGGGCATTACTCACCCACTTGCCCGCCTTCCACCCGGCATCATTGGGGAACCCATCAATGATCACTGGCCTGCGCTTGCTGATGTACTTGTCCCACAGCTTGCGCGGCGTGAGATCTTCTATCGATTCATGGGAGATGGTGTGTCCAGGCTGGGGCACGTAGCCTGTGTGATGTCAGGCGGGAGGGAGAGCATACAAGCAAGTGTGAGCAACGATTCCAGCCAGCGGGCGATACGATGAGGCCAAGGCCACCTCCTGCTGACATGTACTGACCCTTGTAATCCACATAGGCCTCGAACCCGCGAGGGATGTTGCGCCCGTGGTGGTTGGCCATGTCGGTAGCCTCTCCGCGTGCTAGAGGTCGTCGTCCGGCTTGACGCTGGTGTAGACGACGTGTTGCGGGGCAATGGAGGTGCGCGTCCAAGAAGAACGAGTCGATGCAAGGGCTATTCCTCTCGGTACAGAGCAGTGATTGTATGCTATCACCAATCGCTCCACAATAGAACCAACTCCGCCTGTCTGTCCGCCCGTCCGTCCGTCCGTCTCACTCAGACTCTGACGACACACCATCCGTCGCCGGGTTTGCTTTTGCTTTGGCGCCGCACGGACTCTCTCCTCGTTGCCGCGGGCGAACAACGAAAAAAATCTATCCGAGCTAGACTCGGAACCGACGACGCGTTGGGCCAGCCATCGAGGGTTCGACTCCAGCCAGGCGACGAGGTGAGGTGCTACGATGGACCTGCATACTTTCAGCAGTCTCATTGCAGTCCTAGGCAGCGAGAACGATTAATTGTACGCCTACCAATTGGTCAGAGATGTCGGCCATTGTGGAGCATTTGGGCGATTGCAATATGGCGGGCGTCTTGATGCAAGCATGCCCCCTCAGATGGCCGATAGAAGCGAAGCTAGCTCCGCGGATGAGGGCGGACGCCTCGGACAGGCGGGCAACAAGGCGGCCACTCTTAGTAATGAAGTGATGGATTTGCGGCGACGCGAGGCGAGGGTGTCTCCACCTTTCCTCTCTCTTGGAGCGAATTGCAAGAAGATCGGCCTTGAATTCTTTCCTTGGATGGATGACTGACCGGCCCACAGAGCCCGACAGTGACTCCAAATGCTAGGACCCGGAGCTTGCGTTGGGCCGGTAGTGCATGGCCGCTCCTCTCAACGCCACGCCTTGCTCTTTCTCATCGCCGTCTTCCCCGCACTGCTGCAAGCACCGTCTGCCGGGGTTGATTTGCAATTTCGTCGTCGTCGATGCTGCGTTTTTCACGCCCGATGGGGACGCCGTCGCGGCCGGTGCAGGAGCCCGGGCGGGTCTGCAACTTGCCAACTGAGCGGCGATTGTCAGCGACGGAGCCCCCCTCACGCGGTCCTCACGTCGCTCACGTCGCCTGCAGGCAGCCTGCCTCCCACGCCCTCTGCACGATGACCAAGACACGACCGCGGGGCCCATCCCCGCGGGGTGAAGCTCTGGAGCGATGTAGCTCGAGGCGCGCGCCGTGGGCCGGACGGACGCGCCTCTCCGGCTCAGACTTGGCCCGACCGGTCCACGCAGTCAGTGTGTGCGTGCCTCTGAGCCCTTTAGCGGAGGCGTAACGTAGGCGCGAGGGCGTGGAGCGTAGACTCAGGCTCAGGCTCAGAGGTCGGACACCCGCACGCGGCCCAACGCCCGTCGATCGGCTCACCGCCCTCGCCTCGTCTGGGCCGCACACTGTTCGCTCCACCGGTCCACCGGAGCACACACACACGCACAACCTTCCTCGCCATCAGCCCAGCTCGGTCCCCCTCCTGGCTCGCCGCCCCTTTACCTAAAAGCAACAACCAACCACCTTGGCCTTTGCGTCTTTTTCAGCAACACCCCACAACATCACCTTTCCCTTCTTCCCCACACTTCCCCGCAATCCACGCGACCCCACAAATCCACGATACCACCACCACCCCAAAGGCTCACTGCACACACACCGCCGAGATATAAAGTCATCCCCACCTCCCAGGACTCACTCTCGCCACGATGCCCTCCATCGGCCGGACAGTAGAGACGCTTGCACAGGAGCGGGAGAATGCTCCCTTTGACGTCCGAAAGGTGAGCACCAGTGCGACCACGTCTGCCTACCTACGCGCCCCCGCTCATACCCTCCTTGTCCTTCGGGCACACCCTCCTTCTATTTACCGCAGCTCTCGATCATTCAGCATGGCAGCGAAAAGGACCTCCTTCTCAAGGAGAAATTTATGCTCGAGCTTGCACGAGACCCCATCTTCTACCTTGGCGACATCCACGACTTGACCAAGGACCAACTTCGGTGAGTTTGTGCACGCGCGAGGACCTCTCTCTCTCCTCTGCCAGCAGCGTCAGCTGACGAGCCCTGTCTTGCCCGCGCCCCTCGCCGCCCCCTCGCTTCCACCCAGGGAGCGCACATTCGAAAAGATTGGCTCCCTCGTATACCACGTCACCAATGAGAGCATCGAGGCCTTCCAGAAGCGCATGGAGGTCATTGGCCTCTGCGATCCTGGCTTTTGGACCCGCTTCGGTGTCCACTATGGTCTCTTCCTTGGTGCCATTCGGTCGGGCGCCACGCCGAACCAGATGTCCTACTGGATGGAGCGCGGCGTCATCAGCTGCCAAGGCATGTTTGGATGCTTTGGCATGACTGAGCTCGCTCACGGATCCAATGTAGCCGGCCTGGAGACGACGGCCACATTCGACGAGCAAGCCGATGAGTTTGTCATCCACACGCCCCACATTGGCGCCACAAAGTGGTGGATTGGTGGCGCCGCTCAGACGGCCACTCACTGCGCCGTCTTTGCCCAGCTCTACATCAAGGGCAAGAGGCACGGAACAAAGACGTTCATCGTGCCGCTGCGAGACACCAAGACGTTGCAGCTCCTTCCCGGTATCAACATCGGCGACATTGGCAAGAAGATGGGACGTGACGGCATCGACAATGGTTACATTCAATTCACCAATGTCCGCATTCCCCGCGCATATATGCTCATGAAGCACACGCAAGTCTCTCGCGAGGGACGCGTAACCGAGCCGCCCCTCCAGCAGCTCACATACGGTGCGCTCCTCTCGGGCCGCACTGCCATGGTGGCCGACTCGGCCAACACGGCCAAGAAGGCACTCACTGTCTCAGTTCGCTACGCAGCGGTGCGCCGCCAATTCAAGTCTTCCGCCGAGGCTGACATTGAGACGCAGATCATCGACTACCCCATTCACCAAAGGCGTCTCATGCCCCTCGTAGCGCAGGCAGTGGCCTTTGGTTTCACCGCCCTGGAGATGCAGCGCCTGTACGAGGAGACGAGCTCTGCCCTCGAGTCGTTGGAGCCCGGAGACCCAAACCTCAACGAGGTCATCGAGAAGCTCAAGACGACGCATGCGACTTCGGCCGGCCTCAAGGCATTCTGCACCTGGGCCACGCTGCAGACGATTGACACTAGTCGTCAAGCCTGCGGTGGTCACGGCTACTCGAGCTACAATGGCTTTGCCTCGATGTACAGCGACTTTGCCGTGCACTGCACGTGGGAAGGTGACAACACGATTCTAGCTCTGCAGTCTGGCCGCTTCCTCATCCAGGCCTACCAGGAGGCCGTCAAGGGCCAAAAGCAGTCTGGTGGCACTGCCTACATGACGAATATCAAGGAGGTCCTCGCTGGCAAATGCTCGGGCAAGCAAGAACTCGACACGCTCGAGGGCATCGACAAGGGTTGGGCTACGGTTGCCTCGCACGCGGTCAAGAAGGCTGCCGACGACTACGAGGCCTGCCTGAAAAAGGGCCAGTCGCGGGAGCAAGCATTCGAGGTCTGCTCTCAAGTGCGCTTCGTTGCTGCTGCCGTCCACACCTCTGGCTTCGTCTTCCGCCAGTTCCGTGCGGCCGTTGAGCGTGTCGAGGCTGGCCCCGAGCGCGACCACCTGGAGCTCTTGGCCAAGTTTTACGGTCTGTGGCAGATGGAGGAGAAGGCTGGCTTCTTCCTGCGCTCTGGCTGGCTGACGGGCGAGCTGCTGGACCACGTGGGCGAAAAGGTGTCGGAATACTGCGCTGCGACGCGCAAGTTTGCGATTCCGCTCATCGACTCGTTCTGCATCTCGGACCACATTCTCAACTCGCCGATTGGCTGTGCAGACGGAGACATCTACACGCGGTACTTCCGCATGGTGCGGCGCAACAACCCGCAGCTGGAGGAGCACAAGTACGCGGACAAGATTCTATCGTTCATCCACCGTGCTCCGGCGGAGATGGAGGACGTGGACGCGGAAATCGATCTGGATGCAGAGCTCGACGAGATGGCCGAGGAGCGGGCCGAGGCAGAGAAGGAGGCCCAGGCAGCCAAGAAGTAAGGGGTATGATCAAGTATCTATTCCTTTTGCTCTGCTTGGATCTGTTCGGGTCGATGTCAATAATTCAGATAGATTCGCAGCTGTCCTGTCCATCTGTGGTGCGTCTTATCCAAGCTCTCCTCTTCTTCTCGCCTTTCTTGCAATAATGCCATTGCCATCACTCCAAATGCCCATCTCCAAGGGCCCGTGCTGGCCCCCCTGTCACGTGACGCATCACTTCTTGCTTGCTTGAACCCTTGCCGTGCCGCGTCTGCCGCTGCAGCACTTGGCCAGCCAAAGTCGATCGAGGGCAATGAATGACGTTGGTTGCTTCTGCCTCGCGCCTCCACCGCGGGAAGACGGAGAGGGAGGGACAGACGCCGAGACGCCCGCGGCCCTCGCGGTCAAGGGTGAGTGGGTGGTGGGTGGGTGGGGCGGATATTGTACTTAGGGCACAAAGAGGGCCAATGAACTCGAAACACCCTCTGACTCACACCGCCTTTGAACACACTCATTCGCCAGAGCCTTCCTTCCTGACGCCAACAGCCAACAGCCCATCGCCAACTGCTAACCGCCGACGATGACGACCGAAATGACCAGTCAGGCTCCCGCCGCCACCACACAGGTGGGCTTCGCAGGCCTTGGTGCGTTACCCTAGTGGCAGTGTCAATCACCACCAGCCGACAACTTACACCTGCCTTCTTTCCATGCCTGCGCCGCCGACCCACAGGAAACATGGGTCGCTGGATGGCGCTCAACCTCTCCAAGAACGTCTCTGCGCAGGGCCTTCCCCCGCTCCTGGTGTACAACCGCACCGCGTCCAAAGCCGAGCAAGTCCGCGACGAGGCCGAGGAGGGCACTGTCCGAGTCGCCGAGGACCTCCGCTCCCTCGCAAAGAGCTGCGACGTCGTATTCACAAGTCTGAGCAGTGATGCTGCTGCACGCGAGGTGTATGCGCAGCTACTCGAGGGCGAAGAGGAGCGTAACGGTCCCAAGGAGAAGCGCAGCGCCGGTGTGAAGCGCGTCATCTTCGTAGACACATCTACGCTGTACGTCGATACCGTCGACGAACTGGAGCGTCTCGTCTCTTCTGCGCGCGGCCGGACCTTCGTTTCGGCCCCTGCGTTTGGTCCGCCACCCATGAGCAAGGCCGGTAACCTGGTATTTGCCATGGCAGGCGACTACGCCTCGAAGAAGGTCGTTGCGCGGCTCCTTGTGCCCGGCGTTGGTCGCATGGCCCGAGATCTCGGCAACAATGTCAACAAGGCGGCATCGTTCAAGCTCCTGGGCAACTCGATGATCCTCTCCCTCATTGAGGTCCTTTCCGAGTGCCACACCCTCGCAGAGAAGACGGGCATCGGCGCTGCTACATTCGACCAGTTCATCAATGACTTTTTCCCCGCTCCTAGCGCCATTGGATACTCCAAGAAGCTCCTCGATATGAACTTTAACAGCGAGGAAGGTGAGTGGGCATGCCGAGTACGATTTAGCTGCGTGGAGGGAAAATGTACAAAAACTGACCCCGCCCCGCCCCGCCCCGCCCCGCATCGCCCCTCCCCCATCGCAGGCTTCACCCTCGACGGCGGCCTCAAGGACGCCTCGCACATCCGGCGCCTCGCCACAAGCGTCAACGTGCCAATGCCCACCGTCGACGCGGCACACGCCCACCTCGTCTCGGCGCGTGCAAATGCACCTCCGGGAAAGGAACTCGACTGGTCTTCCCTCTTTGTGGGGCAGCGCCTCGCTTCGGGTCTCAGCCCCTTTTCGAGGCCAGAGGTCCTCCTCAGGGAGACGCCCACGCCTGAGACGACAGAGAAGAAGTAGTTTCAAGTACCTGCGTGCATACATCCAATCAAAACCGTTCACGTACATTGACTTGGGAGAGAGATTGAAAAGAAGTGTGCCAAGTATTAAGAGGTCTCGCTATCGCTGGATGTAAACTTCTTTCTCGAGGCGCAAGGATGCTCAGGGGTCGCGGGTATCAGCCGAGTCTACTTCCTCCCTCCCCGCTCCCATTCCATTCCCCGCCATCGTACCTTCTTCACGCGCCTCCGCCACCCTCCTCCGCACGCAACGTCCTAGCCACGCGCGCCTGCTCCAGCTCCAAAATCCTCTCCTCGACGACGCGCCCCGCATTCCTGAGCACATCTCCCTCGATGACGAGCTCATTGAGCTCCACCCTGGCCTGCGCCATGCCGTCCTGGATTTGCTTCCGACGCATTGCGAGGAGGTCCCGCACTGGCTGGGTGTAGGTGTACGTTGGAGGGGCAGGCTTGAGCGAAGCGGCAGGCACGGGGGCGGCGGTGGCCGTGGGCTTCGGCGCCGTTGGCGGTGGCGGTACGGTAGAAGTCGCGGTTGCCGTCGCGGCGTTGACACTTGCTCCGACTGCGGCTGTCCTCTCGCCTACGCCTGCAGGCATTCCCTGTGAGGCCGAAGCCCCGCCGCTAATCGCGTGAAGAGACGCAGAGGTGTTCCCGGCGCTTGCAGGCACAGACGTAGTCGCGACGGCCGCAGGCTGCTTCGCTGTGGCACTCGTGCTCGTGTTCGTGCTTGTGCTCGGTCGCGCCGGCTTTTCGAGCGCAATGCGGGGCGCACGCGGAGGACCCGGGGCACGGAGACTGTCCAAATGAAGGCTCAGGTGCGCCGGCGATGCAGTCTCGGCTTGCGGCGACGACCACGGAAGCGTGTCACTCGAATGATCGCGCGGTAGCATGAATGCCAGTGGCGACGCGGAGGTTGTCCCTGCGGATGTCCCTGCCTGCGAGTTGCGTGGGGCGATTCCCTCGAAGGTATTGAAGGGGACTTCGTTTGCCTGCGCGGGTGGGCCTGTGCTGGGCTGCTTGGAAGCATCGAGGTTCCTCATCTCAGTCTCGAGCGCCTCGCGTAGCAAGGTGTCCATCATTTCGGCATCGGACGGCAGAGTAGGAGCCCTTCCTTGGTCTCGCCAAACATCGGCGTGGTCGCCATCCATGGTAAATGAATCGGACGGCACAAAGGTGTCGGGAAGCTCAGGCGACATGGACAGGCCTGCCGCCCTGCTTGGTGTGCCAGGGTCGGCAGTCGTGGCAGGCGCCTGCGCAGTGGACGCAGGTGCGGCTGAACCGTTGGCCGCCTTCTTGTCCTGCCAGCCGTGCATCGCTGCTAACGACTTGGCTGATTGCTGAATGAGGTCACCGCGCTTGTCCTTGCGTCGCGAGCGCGGGCGATGGGCCGCCAAGCTCATGCAAGTCGCCACAATGGTGGGATCTGGTGCCGACGCCACATCGGCCATCTCCCCAAGGATCTTCCAGACTTGCCTGTCTTGGTCCGTGCCTCCTGGTAGCTGGCTGGCGACTCTAGACAAGGTCTGCGTTGCAATCAACATCGCCCGCAATCTCTGAGCAGATCCCTCTTCGAGGGCTTGCGTCTCTATATGCAGCATGCGAAAGAGCTCTTCGGTGATTTCAGAGGCTGTAGGGGCGTTGGCCTTTGGACTCTTGGCTCTTTTGGGCGCTCGTGGTGTCGTTTCCTCTCCTCGAGGCTTTCGCCCACGCTTTCGACCTCTTGAAGTGCTTTCCGCTTGTGGTAGCGGGGCACTGCTGCTGGGCAGAGAGCTAGCCGCTATACTGGATGTTGCTGCACTTGCATCTGACGGAGGAGGACTGCTGCCACTTGCCTCGGCGGGTGCAACGCTCGTCGTGGGAGGCGAATGCTCCTGCTCCTGATCCTGAGTTAGCGGTTCTTCGGGAAGCGAGTCGACCGAGGTAGCAACAGCAGGCGACATTTCCCGATCCGACGCCGACGCCGATCCAGGTGCTGGCGAGAGAAGAGTACGATGGGAAATGTTCCAGATGACTGGCGGCGGCTCCTTTGGTTTGCGCTTGGCCACCTTGGGTCGAGGCGCAGGCGGAACCTCAGAGGGATCAACAAACTCTCCCCTAGAAATTCTCTCGTGGATCTCTCGCCACTTGGCTTCCCTCTCCAAGCGCAACTTGCGATATTGAGCTCCCGAGGGCTTCTTGGCTGGCCTCTGCTGCTCGGGCGTCGCGCGGGATTGCCTGGGCGTCGGTTGGGATTGTCTGACAGAGAGCGCCTGCTGCGACGATGGCGGCGGCGGCGGCGTCGTCGTAGTGTCAGGCGGCGATGTCAGCGAGCTCAAAAAGGCAGTAAGGGCATCGTCGTTGCCATAAGGGCCTGTTGGGAAGGGGAGCGAAGGGGAAGGACCACGACGCATTTCAGGATGTGATCCACCAACGCTCGACATATCTCTGGAAGCCTCAGCTCGCACGTTTTGTGTATGGCCCGTCACCGACGCAACAGACCGCGAAGGGCCTGACGTGGGATCATGTGGGCTCGTGCTCATGGCCCGGCTGGAGGAAGGGTTGCCCGAGGGGAGAAGGAGGGTGCTCGATGCTCTTGAGAGGGGTTGGGAGGATGCGGAAGCGCTCTCCGAGTTGGCGCGCGTGACTACGACGGACTGTGATGCGGATGGAGAGGGGGATGGACCCGAGTCGTCGCTTTCATCTCCAAAGAGGTCGTCGTCGTTGTCGCCGTCGTTGTCGCCGTCGTTGTCGCCTTGGTGGCGTGAGCGATCATGGTCTGCACCCTCTGCTGCAAATGCATCTTCGAGACCCTGCTCAAAGGCTCTTTCGAGGCGAGTCTCGTCGTCGGTTGAGTCCCCATCCATGGCGGTGCGACTCGTGATGGACTGGTGGTTGCTGTTGACTGACAGGCAGGCAATGTCTTGAGGCTCTGCTGTTCAGTTTCAGCGCCCTTGCGCTAGCTTCATGATTGTCCACGGAGCAAAGTCTTCTGACACCGAGGTAAGGCTATGAAGCCGATGTGGGAGATTGGTCGATGAGAAAGGGGAATCAGTGGTGATGGATGAGGTGGGACAGAAGAGAGGGAAATTTGATCACCGTCAACTTGCAACTTTACATGCCATGGTGGCTGCCACCTCCGGGTTCAAAATTTGACTTGGCCTGGCGCGCGATGCACGTCGGAAGGTGCGCGTAAGTAAAAAGGCAGGCGAGGCAGTGGAGCCAGTCGAGTCGCGTTCGTGCGCGAGTCGAGGGGGTGAGAGCGGAACAAGGTGGTTTGGTTGGGCTGGTGTTGCATGGCGAACACTTTGCATGTAGCGATGAGCTATCAATTGCACAACTCTTCGACGGACTGACTGACTGACTGACTGGCAACGACACAAGACACGCCACGCCGAATATCACTCCCAAAGATGCCACGAGACAACGACGAGGCCTCAGGATCGCACTCGCCCGCCATGTCTGACTCGGAGTTGTTCGCGGAGCTCGAGGCAGAGCTGGATGACGAGGACTCGGGCACTACGGGCGCTGGTTTCGACATGGGAGAGTACAGGCAGAAGCGTATGGAGGAACTGCGCAAGGAGTGAGTTCGGTTGCATTGATCAATCGTGAAAGCTGCGTCAAACTCCTTTCTGGCATTCATGCATCGATCTGGGCGTTAACACTGTATGCTAACGACTTCTGCTACTCCGCTGTGGAAACAGACTCGCAGAGCGGCCGGCACACCTTCGACGCGGAGGCGACGAGGATGACCAGGAAGCAGGCTCTTTGCAGTACCTCGACATGGGCGTCGACCATTCTCAATTAGGCCGGTATATTCGCCTGGACTCCGAAAAAGAGGCAGTGGCCCTCTTGGAAAAGGCAGGGAGGAAGGTCGTCTTGCATTTTAGTCACGCCGAGTTTCAACGGTGTAAAATCATGGACCGCCATCTCGAGGTGCGTGCGCCTGCGCGTCCCGAGCTCTCTCTGCTCTCACACCTTCACTATCGCTGACCACGCCTCTGCTGACCTAAACTATGCCTTCCACTCGTGCAGCACCTCGCGCCCCTGCACCCGACGACGCTGTTCATCTGCCTTTCGCCTACCAAGGCTCCCTTCCTGGTACACAAGATGAACGTCAAAGTGCTGCCATACGTCATCTGCTTCGTCGATGGTCAGGTCAAGGATCGCCTTGTGGGCTTCGAGGAACTGGGAAACACCGACACATTCAAGCGCGAGATGCTCGAGGATCGCCTCGGTCAATCAGGTGAGTTGGTACGATGCTTCGCCGAGGCGGAAGCGCGTCAATGACTGTACCTATGCCCGCCTGGCTGACCCTTCCTCACGATCCGTCTTCCGTCCCAGGCGTACTCACACCCCGCTCCAAGCAGAATGCGCAGAAGCCCATCTACGGCTTTTCGCAAGCGCCAGCGAATGACCAAGATCGCGACGATTGGGATTGAGATTGGCTTCCGACGCGCATTGTACTTATCTACCGCCCATGATTGCAATGACCCAGTAATGTTACTCCCCTTGCGGATTGACGATGCTCGCCCATGACTCCAAGGTCGTCCACAATGCCGCTACTTTGCTGTGCTGAGATTCTCGGCGACCCTCGCCTTTGTTGCCGCGTACTGTACAGATCGCGCTTGCCTTGAACTCCTTCCAATCGCACGGGCCGCCACGCGCGTGCGTGTTTCGCGTGAGCCGTGTCGAAGGATTCGCAGGCGAGGTTTCGACTCCCACCAAGGTCTGCTCATTTTCATTGAATAGCTTGCCGCTAGCAACACAACGCTACTTGACATATAGACCACTGCGGCCAGCGGCCAGTCTCCCGTCTCATCACTCGCACTGCTTCCGTCAAACACTGCCTCCTCTCGATCATCCGTCGACCGCCCATGCTGTCCTGTCACTCCGCGCCATTCCCATCCTAACGCACGTCGCTTCCCGCCAACCCTCATCGAGGCTCGTGTCCCCATCCGCAGAAGCACATGTCTTCTGCCACATGATGCCGGCCTCCTCACCTCTTGCCCCAAATGGCCATGCTTCCTCTTCCTCGCCGCCAAGCTCACAAGTCGCGAGCAGGAACGAATTCCTCGATGATGACGATGCGCAATTCCATCCCGACAGGTACGAAGCGGATCTAGCAGAGTTCCTCAGCGACGACGACGATGGTGGAGATGATGTTGTTGGAAGTCCGTCAAAGACCCAGCATCGTGGTTCCAGCCCAAAGGCGGCTCCCGAGAAGGAAGTGGACGCCGAAGAGGAGGGCAAGGAAGGGAATGGGGAAGACGCCGAAAGCTTCTCATATCCGGGTGCTGAAAGCTTTTCGTATCCTGGTGCCGATTCGCATCCCGACTTTCTGCGCGGTGACGACGAGGACGAGGCCGATGTCAACGACATGGACACTTACAGCGCCAGGATGCGGTCCATCTTGGGCAGCGAAGATACAGAGGACGAGGGGGGAGAGGAGCATGCCAGCGACGCTTCTCCGCCAGAGGCTTCCGAGTCGACGCAACAGGCTGGAGAACCGCCAAACGAGCACGACGTCAGCTCCGAACTGCCAGACCAAACACTGCAATCGATACCCGACACCACCGATGACACACGCTTCCGCTACCGGGCTGGCGCCGCCGCAAGGGCCCGCTCCGGCTCCATCTCCAGCTCAATTCCCTCGACGTCTGAGAGGCCACAAAGGCCCCTCGAATACCCAGCCCTCTTGCGGTTACGCTCTCAAGGAATTTCGACTTCGCCTCGGCAACCAAGAGGGGAAGCAGCCGCCGCCCTCTCCCGGCTTGGGTCCATTGGCAGCCTATGGAATTCTCTTGGCCGAGAGAGACCAGGCATCTCATCATCATCCTCTCTGCTGTCCAGATCCACCTCGGTTTCTGGCTCGGTTCCCGGACGGAAGCGTGGTCTTTACCCGTACGGTCCCAAGGACTTCTACAGCTCGTCTGATGTGGCGAGTGCATCAGCCATAGGGTCTGCAGAGGGACTGAACAAGAAGCTACTCGGCACCTCTGACAGCGGCCGTACGCCAGAGGATCGCGGCCTGTTCCAGTGGTCAGCAATGCGAAAGTCTGCTCTATACTTCCAAGCCGGCCCAACAAATCGAAAGCCCGTCACTACTGCCTCGAATCAGACTCTACCGCAAGGTGTGGGCGACAAGACGGTGTTTTGCGTCGGCGGCGGCCTCCTTGCTGTCGGAACGACCAAAGGTTATACCCTAATATTCGAATTCTCTCAAGACCTCAAGTGCCTCTGCGGCAGCGATACGCTAGAGCAGAGCGCTGGCTCGGTCACTGCCCTTGCCTTTTCCGCGGATCACACCTTTGTGGCGGTCGGCCGTGCGCTCGGCCAAGTCTTCATCTACGATCTCTCCCGGCCTTCCTCGCCAGCCCGGCATATACCCTCCGTGTCAGCGCACGACGTGGCAGCGGGGCGGAAAGAGGGTCATCTAGGCAACGCCAGAGTCCTTCAGGTATCCTTTGTCGGCACTCGCCATACCGCCGTCTTCACGGCAGACGACCACGGGCTCAGCTTCTACCACTCGATGGGCAAGATTCTCGGGGTAGCCTCGAATGACACTCTTCGAATGCTGGGCCGATATCCTGATCCGGCGCCTCAGCCAGACACGCCCGGTAGCGCTGCTGCATCGAGGCGAAGATCGCTGCCCGTCGTTGCAATGTCAACGTTGCCTCTTGGGCCGGAAGATCATCCTTCAGACTCGATACACTTTGTTGCTCTGATGACATGCCAGAAGCTCGTCGTCGTCGGCTTGAGGCCGAATGCTCGGACCTGGTTCCGCAAGTCTGCACCTCGACAGTCGCAAGTGACCGAAAAGAGCACGCCTCCAAGGCAGCATGGGCTAGGAGACCAGCATGAAGAAACGCATAGCGTCGGCTCTACCTCGCCCGACATCTCAAAATCTTCGCCTACGCCCGAAGGCGAAGCGGCGACTGAGTCGGCGCCCTTGAGGCTGACAGCCTGTGCCTCTTGGTTCCCTGCCTTCAGAGCTGAGGAGCCATCGCAATGTACCGACGGTGACGGTTTTGTCGCACCGAGACTTGCTTATGCATTCAACCGACATCTTTTCCTTATCACCATCAGACAGCAAGAGGTCGCCGCCCGTGCTGAAAGCAGGTCCAGTAGACAAGGTCAGCCGCCGCAGAGCAAGGCAATCCTCCGGCTGGAAGATGAATGCCTCCTCGAGACGGCTAGCGAGCCAATCGAAAGCATACAGTGGCTCTCTCATGAGCTCATACTCCTTCAAGGCGCATCTGCTCTACACCTCTACGATCTCCGAGTGCGGCGGGTTACAGAAATCGAGAGCATACAGCCTACTCTGCACGGCTTGATCAAGCCGACTTGCGTCTTCCATGCTCCAGACGATACAAGAGGTGCCACCTTACAGCGCCATGTCGTTGTCGTTGGCCCCGTGATGAGGACGCTTCGTGGCAAGGCTTTCTTCATTACCGATTCTCAAATCGTCGTCGGGCACTTGCTGTCATGGGCAGACCGCATCTTGGCTCTCGTGTCTGCAGGCGACTTCCTCTCTGCCATTAGTCTGGCAACTGCGTATTACGCAGGCAAAGTGTCTGGCTCTCTCATTGGACTCCCACCAGATAGGGACGCCATCCAGCAACAGGTCGGCTCCAAATTGCGGGAACTGATGTCTGCTTCGGCGCGGTATGCCTTTTCGCCGGATCGCCTCACGGACAGCACCCATGTCACCCCGGATGGGCGGGGAGTAGACCGCACTGCCTTGTTTGAGGGACTGGCAAGCTCCTGCGCCACCGCATGTCTTGCGCTGCGGGACACGACCTTCCTCTTTGAAGACCTGTACGACTTGTACGCTGACAACGGCATCGAGAGCATTTTTGTTGGCCAGATGCAGGTATTTATCCTCGACGGTCGCATGCGGCAGCTTCCCATTCCCGTCACACAACGTCTCATCAGCTCATGCCAACGGTCAGCCGAGTACGCAATGGCGGAACAAATCATCTGGCACGTCGACCCGCAGTGTCTTGACCTCGACCAGGTCCTGAGCTTTTGCTCTCGGCAGAAGCTCTATGACGCCATTGCGTACGTGTACAATGCTGCACTGCACGACTTTGTGTCGCCTCTTGTAGAGCTGTTCGAGCCACTGAAGGCCGTCTTGCGCGAAAGAGATGCAGCGGGGAAGAAGGCAGTAGAGGAAGAGTGCTCAGATACCGATCAGCCGTCACAGGCCAATGTAGACGATGTCTACACCATCTTTTCCTACCTCTGCGTTGTCCTGCTGGGGAAGTCCTATCCTGCCCAGGACGACTTGCCCGCGGATCTGGCAACGACGGCAAAGCAGTCGCTCTACACCTTCCTTTTCTCGGGACATTGCATCTCCTGGCCGCCGGGCCCCGGAGGCACACTAGTCTTATCCGTCGAGGAGGGAAAAGAGGAACCGACTTTCCCGTATCTTCGATTGCTGCTGCTCTTTGACGCCGAGGCCTTCCTCGACGCCCTGGACATTGCCTTTGAGGACGGCTTCCTCGATGGCGAATTGGAGGCAGCGTCCGACGGGCGTGAAAAGGGACAGATGACCCGCCAAAGAGTCATAGACACAATGCTCGAACTCTGTCCCTCTCTGAGCAGCGACGATGCTCGGGAGTTCATTGCCATCTTTGTTGCAAGGAACGCACCCAAATATCCTCAATTCATTCGACTCGATGCGCAGGCAGTGGACGATCTCCTCCACTCACTCGCATGCTCCGAGGAGGAGCTGACCCGCGAAGATCGGCAACTGGCAGCAGAGTATCTTCTGTCTGCCTACAAAGTCACTTTCACCGATGAAGTCTTGGCAATGTTCGAGCATGCCAGGTTTTGGCGAATCCTGCAGACGGCCTACCGAAGCTCTAGGAAATGGGGACAGCTTATTGCGATGTTCCTCAACGATGAGGATCTAGGCAGTGCCGTCTTTGCGCAGCTTCGAGACGTCTTGTCTAGGGCCATCACGAATAAAAAGGCCCCTGGAAGCGACATGGACATGATGATCATAGAAGCCACGCCGCAACTTGCTGAGTTGGATGTTCGTGAGACTGCCATCCTCATGGACCGCTTCTACCCTGACAAGCACGACGAGGCACTTGAGATGTTGGACGGCGATGCCGAGACCCAGTTGCGGTACCTGAGCGTCTTTCTAGATGACAGGCACCAAGAAACATCCGAGGCCTCAGCAATTGGGCTGCTGGACCGGCAGCACTTGGGCCCGGCATCCAGAGAGCTCTTTGTCAATCTGACGGCGCGCCTTCAACCCGATGATCTCCTTCATGCGGTCGACGCCGCAGAGCCGGGCTACTTTGACTTGGAGCTAGTCGCAGAGTCGTCCGAGCGGCACGGAGCCCTAGACACGATGCTGTGGGCACTCGACAAGCAGGGTCCCCCTCGGAAAGCTTTTGATGCCCTGGACAACGTCATCGCTCGCAAAGTCCTACAAATGGCATCCGCGACCTCGGACGCCTCCCCAGAGCTTCAGTCCGCCGCCTCGCAGCTGCGGAGAGCAACAGGAATGGCAGTGAGGATCTGTCGGGAGCGATGCCGGGACGGCCAAGGAGCGTCTGCGCCGGGCCAAGGCGCCTCGACTGATTTGCCGGTGCAAGAAATGTGGTATAGGCTGCTGCGCGCCTTGGTCGGCCTCATTCACGGTGTGACCTCGGCAACACCAGAGCTCGACGGTCAAGGCGCCGCGGCACCTGCGACGGCGGCCCTGCATACTGCAAGAGACATCGTGCAAGAGACTCTCTCGGCCATGGTCACGTCTATGTCGGCGGACACGATCTCATTCCCGGATCTCTTCCGTCGTCTGGTCAATGAAGGGCCGGTCAGCGATGGGGCGAATGGGAGCAGCACGAGCAGTAGCACCGTGCGCTATTATGCGGAGGTCCGAACAGTCGTAGAAGGTATGCTGACCGCCTGCCGACTTCGTACCGACTTGCTTAGCATCACGAATCGTCTTTATGATCGCGAGACTTTCTCGCAGTTCGCGCAGCTCACCCGGCATCGCAAGCGAGGATGGAGACCCACAGTCGCGGCCGTATCTCGGCAGCCAAGTCCACGAGGCTCGATGGCCGCCACGGGGCGGAGCACGAGCATGTCCGCGGGCGTAGTAGCAACGCCGCACACAATTGCGGTAGCGTCTCCCAAATCTTTCCCCGCGCTGTCTTCCGGCAGTGGCGGCGGACCTTTGATGCGCAAAACCCCCAGCAGAGGCGTCGATTTCTTGTCCATCGAAGTTGTCCCACCGGCCGCGCAGCTACCAGCGAATGGCGCTTCTCCCTATGCACCGCTGGGCTTCGGCCCGCCTGTCCTGGTGGCAACGCCTCGTCTGGACAAGGGCAAGGCGCGCGACCTCGGGGATGGCGTGCGGTCCGAGTCATTTGCTGACGGCCAGTCTCACGGAGCGTCGGGGCCAGCAGACGACTACTTTGGCGCCGGAGCGGGCGTGCCCGCCTTGCCTGACCCCAGCGAAGTCTTCATGCAGGGCCCGCCTCCGCCGCCCATGACGCCTTCGCATGGGAATGGCAGTGATATCCCGTCACGAAGACGGGAGAGTAGTGCGTCTGCAAAAGAGATGGAGCCCTATGGTGCCTCGGGTGGTGCCCTCGATCACCAGTTGCTCCCTGAGAAGAAGGCCGTGACGGTGAGGCTTGGCGTCGTGTCGTAGCAAGAATGATTCAATGTACCTGCTCTTTGTAACTACCCTTGCATGGCTGTGTGCTTCTCCGCAATCAATGCCTTTCTCGCTTCATTGCTCTGACTGAGATTGTCGCTGTCTCTTTCTATGCTGCTAGTTGAAACCAGTGTGCTTCGTTGTGCTTCTCCGGCTGGCGGGTGTCAGTCATGCTCGCCCTCCTGTTCCCGCCACGCGCGGCGTGGCTCGTGCGCGTCCCGTCGTCGGCGTCCTCGGAAAGTGATTCCTTTGCCGAGCAGAGGACGAATGAATGAATGCTACCTCCTTGCCTTGCCAGAACTTCTACCAAATAGGACTTACTTCACAATTAGCACTTGCGCTTTCACCTCACTCTCCTCATCGTCTCTCTCCGCCGCCGAAGCTCTGGGTAGGCCCGCCGATGGGCTTCTGCTTCCCAGCTAGATCCGCCCGCGCCCTCTTCGGCGCTGCAACCCTATGACCCCGGCATCCTCTTACTACCTGATTGTCCACGATGGGTAACTCGGCATCAACGGCATCTAGGATACCCTTGGGAGTCAGCAGTCTGGTGGCTGAGCTGGGCGAGAATGAGGTCCAGTATGAGAAGAGGTGAGTCGAGTGCCGCCGTCTATCTATGCAGCCGACGAGAGATCCTGTCCCCGCTCGCTTACGCCTTTTTCCCCCGCCCCTTTTCATTCCCGCAGCATGGGCTCCTCGGGTTTCCTCAAGGCAGTCAGAGCTCGCCATGCAAACGGACAGGTACTCGTAAAGACGTTCATCAAGCCATCGCAGACGACACCGCTGCGCCATCTTGTGCGCCGCCTGCAAAAGGAGAGGGAGACGCTATCCGACGTCCCCAATGTGCTGACGTATCAGCAAGTCGTGGAGACGGATAGGGCAGGCTATCTGATCCGACAGTGGTTATCCAGTAGCCTCTACGACCGCATCAGCACTCGGCCATTCTTGACGCCCATCGAAAAGAAGTGGATCACGTACCAGCTCCTCTCGGCCATGAAAGCATGCAGAGACAAGCAGATACCCCACGGCGATCTCAAGACGGAAAATGTCCTGGTCACCTCGTCCCTCTCCGTGTACATTACCGACTTTGCTTCTTGCTGGAAGCCAGTATACCTCCCCCTGGATGACCCTGCCGACTATTCCCTCCTATTCGACACATCTGGCCGGCGCACCTGCTATGTGGCGCCCGAACGCTTCTACCCTGCCGACTCTGAGATTGCTCGCCAAAAGGCCAGCCTCCGCACCGGTGCTCCCCCCGGCTCAGCCCCTACCACGGCGGGCAACACATCCATCACAAGCTCGAGCAACCCGTACAGCGAGATTCTGGGCCTCGGCAAGAGGGACGGCAAGGTGCTGGAAGAGATGGACGTCTTCTCCCTCGGCTGTGTCATTGCTGAACTGTGGCGAGATGGCTCGCCAATGTTCACCTTGAGCCAGCTCTTCAAATATCGAGAGGGCGCCTTCGATGTCGAGCCGGCCCTTGCGGAGATTTCGGATGTTCTGGTACGCAACATGGTGCGCAGCATGATCTCCCTCGAGCCCCGTAAGCGGGGTTCGTTTGCCAGCCATTTGTCCTATGGGAGTGGACTATTTCCTCCCTCTTTCGGCAGCTTCCTTCACCCATATCTCATCGACTTGCAAAGGTTCAAGCCAGCGCCGGCGTCACCAAGACCCGCCAACTCGACTGCTCAGTCTCGCGATGCTTCTAAGGCATCTTCGCAAGCCAGCGTCACCCAATCTGGTTCAGAAGTGGAACATCAGAGGAGCGCCGAGAACCCCCACCTCGACGTCAGGAGGCAAGCCGATGTACGACTCGAACGGCTGTACGAGGAATGGTCGCTTCTGGTCAAGTACCTCGATGAAGGCACCATCAACGATGCTCCGTTGCCGCCAACGGATAGCCCCGATCTCGATGGTGAGGCGACATCTGCAGGGTATGGTCAGGATACCGAGTCGATTCTGCCGGTCCAACTGCACATCCCTGGCCTTCAGAGTCCAGTGTTGCGGGATCACATTCGGCAAGTCAGCGAAGAGGGCCCTGCTCTAGTTGTCTTGTCCCCGATCTTGAGCAACCTTCGCAATGCACTGCGGGCATCTTCCAAGGAGCATGCGCTCGATTTGCTTCTGCATCTTTCGGCTCGTTGGCTCACAGATGAAGCGAAGCTTGATCGTGTTCTCCCCTTCATGGTCGCCCTCTTCGATGACCCTCATCCCCGCGTTCGAGCTGCTGCGGTGCGCTCGAGTGTCCAGCTGCTCCTCTTGGTGCATACAGTCACACCAGCAAACGAGAACGTCTGCCTCGAGTACCTCTTCCCGAATCTGCGGAGGGTGGCCGTCGACACTGCCGTGGCAGTACGTGCCACGTACGCTTCCTGCTTTGCGCCCCTGCTTGGCGTGGCCATGCGTTTTCTTCAGCAGACACAAGCACTGCGGGCGTCGGGGACTTTTGCGGGAGAGCAGGACCTCTTCGACGACTTTGATCCCCACGGCGAAGAGGCGACCTACGATGTGCAGCTGCACGAACTCCGCAACTTTGCGCAGGACCAGGTGACTACTCTGCTCACCGACTCATCGCCCGTGGTCAAGCGGCTACTCGTCGCAAACATCGGTCCTCTCTGCCAGAGCTTCGGAATGGCCACCACAAACGACGTCCTATTGAGCCACATGATCACCTACCTCAATGATCGTGATTGGCAACTGCGCCACGCCTTTTTCGAGAGCGTCGTCAGCGTTGCCACCGTCGCAGGACGTCGCAGTGTCGAGGAGTACATTGTGCCGCTGATGGTACAAGCATTGTCCGATTCGGAGGATTTCGTCGTAGTGAGGGTACTCAAAGGTCTGGCAAGGATAGCCGAGTCGTCGCTGCTGAGCAAGAACCAGACATTTGATCTGATTGCCTCTACATGCGGCTTTTTGTGTCACTCGAATCTGTGGATTCGGCAAGCTACTATGGACTTTATCGTGCAAGCTACCAGCCGACTCGATGCAACCGACACGTGGGCCATCGTATATCCCTCGCTCAGACCATTGCTCATCTACGATTTCCAGGACATCACAGAAATCGCACTCTTCGAAGCCGTCAAACCACCGCTGTCCCGCAACATTCTCCAGGCGGCACTGAAATGGGCGTCGTCTGCCAACAAGACTGCCTTTTGGAAGCCTGACCCGGACGTCAAGATTCGCGCTAGCCTAGGCCTCCCGTTCAGTAAAGAGGGTCTTGCCATGATGGCTACGACGAGGAGCGCCCGGGTACACCGGACTCAACTCCCTCGCAGCGATGAAGACGACGGCCACATCGATCGGTTACGCTCGCTGGGTATGAGTCCCGAAGACGAGGTCAAGTTGCTGGCCCTCCGCGAGTACCTCTGGAAGCTGTCCAAGCAGCCGGGCAAAGGCAGAGTGATGTCCTCCGACGAGGCATCCAGCAGCGCAGACACATCACCGCACATCTCCGAGGTTCACCGGGTAGATGGCGTCACACCTCAGACGATCTTCTTCTCTTTCAACAAGGCGTCCTCCAACTCACAGGACCCTGACGCAAATCTGCAGTTGAGGCAAGGTTCCGTCCAGTCGCACACAGACGCATCCTTCTCCAGCCAAGTGGCCCGAAGGCGCATGACTGGGCAGCGGACTGTCAGCGGTACAAGCACGCTGGGAAGCCCCATCGAGGAGTTGCGCCGGCGGATGATCGGTACCTCGTCGCAGAAGTCGTCTGGCCCGCTTGGATCACCAGTAAAGGCGGGCGCCACCTCGCCGATTGCGAGTCCCCGCGCAGCATCGTCTGCTCAGAGCCGGCTCGGGCTCGGCAAAGCTGCTCCCGCCGTGGCGGAAAGTTCTGCCAGCGCCACGGGTACCATGACCGACGCCGCAGCTCGATTGCGATCTTTGAGCTTGACCAGAGACGCAGCAGACGACTCGCCGACGCCGGCGGGCTCGCACACTCCGACGGTACGGCCAGGAGGCGCAGGGCCAGGACTGAGTGACGGCCCCCTCTTCTGGTCGACGTACGAGGGTTCGGACCCCTATGTCCAGGCACACCTCGAGGCCATCTTTGTGAGAAACTTCCGCCAGCGTGGCGGCGAGCTCGGACCGAGGGTCACAATGGGTACGGCTCGCCGTCGCGCCGGGCGCGGATCAGCAGCGACTGGTAGCAGAAATACCGCCGCACCGAGCGGCGGAGCCCGACGGCCAGAAGGAAAGCTGGTTGCGTACTTCAATGAGCATACAGACCCAATCACGGCCATTGCGGTATCTGCGGACCATGCATTCTTTGCCTCGGGGTCCGAGGACGGCACCGTCAAAGTCTGGGATGCCGCGCGCCTGGAGAAGAATGTGACGTCGCGCTCGAGGGCAACATACTCGGCTCACTCGGGCAAGATTACAGCGCTTATTGCGCTCGAGTCGAGCCACTGCTTTGCGAGCGCAGCCACGGATGGAAGTCTCCACGTATGGAGAATCGACATCAGTTCAGGCAGCCTCCCCAAGTATAGCAAGCCGCGACTGGTCAGTAACTTTCAGCTGAGCACGCCCGGAGAGTACGTGACGAGCATCCTGCAGACGTCTTCCGACTCGCCCTCGGCGAAGCTCATTCTGGCCACGTCGCACTCTCGGATTGTCATTCTCGATCTCCGCACGATGCAAGTGTTGCAAGCGCTGCGGAACCCCGTGCATTACGGGCCAATCACTTGCATGTGTGCCGACGAAAAGAGGATCTGGCTGCTCGCTGGGACGATGAGCGGTACGGTGCTGCTGTGGGATCTTCGCTTTGGCCTCTTGGTCAAGAGCTGGCGGGTAGGCTCCGCTACGCCGACGCCAACAACGACAAAGGTCACTGGCTGTAGTCTCCACCCTAGCCGAGGCAGGGGCCGGTGGGTGATGATCAGCTACGAGCAGATTGACGCAACAGCCTCCTACTCGCTGACGGGACGGCGCGCAGCTCGGCCAGCACGCGGGACCGAAGTCTTGATCGAGACGTGGGACATTGATCGGGGCGTCCTGGTGGAGTCTTTTGAGACGATTGGACCGACGGCGTCTGGTGGCCGACGGGACCGAGTTGCAAGCGATGGCGTGGCAGCCGCCGCCGCTCATAATACGCCTGCCTCTTCGCGAGCGGAGGGCCTCGCAAGCCCCGCCGAAGCCATTGAGCATCTCGTCCGGATGCGCGAGTCGCACGAGGCTGAGGCTGAGGACAAGCACCACGAGGCTGCCGGCACTCGCCGAGATGATGGTGTCGCGGGCGCACTCAACTCACATGTCAAGGCATTCGTAGTCGGTACGGACGGATACACCTCTGGGCCAATGGGCAGCGCTGTTGGCGATGCGTCCCTAGAACGACCTGTGCTGGACAGCTGGCTGGACGCAGGCAAGCTCGCGGCACAGTCGCGCGGGGAGCGCGGCGGCGCCAAGGGCGACGTGGGCCTGCCGGGTGGAGGCCAAGGTCAGCCGGCGGGGTACATTATCAGCGCAGGCGAAGACTGCAAGATCCGATTCTGGGACCTCGGCAAGCCCGAGAAGAGTGTATGCATCGGTCTGTTGGAGGAGCGGGGCGAATTCAGGTGAGTACTTGTGTGGGCGGGCGGGCAAGCGAGCGAGCAGAGTTGCAGGAGACTTCGACGGAGTCCGAACGTTGGTGCTATTAGCTAAGACATGACGACTAACGCAAATGATCGCTGTGTGCGTTTATTATTCCCCAACGCAGGGCGATGCAGCTGGAGCGGGACTCGACGAGTGACCGTGCTGGGCGGCAACGTGGGGGTGGGGCCGGCGGCGAGGACGACGCAGACGCTGGCGACTCATCGCCGGGACGCCCGTCGCTCCAGGTTGTGCACTACTCGGAGCCACATCCGCTCCTCAAGGCGCAAGCGATGCGCTCCCCTCTTCTCGCGCAGCAGCAGACTCAAGAGGCACAGGCATTTATGCGTGCCCACCGGGATGCCATTACCGCCCTCGCAGTCCTCGAGGTGCCTTTTCGCTGCGTCGTCGCGGGAGATCGCACGGGTGCGGTCAAAGTCTGGGAGTAGGGGTGCGTATGCCTGCCTGTGCATCTACGTCGGTGTCGCAATTGCCGGAAGCGGACCAAATCCCGTCATTTCATCATCAATTACTTTGATACTCGTTATTGCTGAATATCGGACTCCGAGAGCCATCAAGGTTCCCGAAGAAGCTCCGCAACATTCTCCGCGCTGTTTGATTCATTCGCCTGACCTCGGTCCTTGAGTTTGATTGAGCTTTTTCTGTCCCCGTCCGACGGCATCTGCTGCGTGCAATCTACGCCCACCGGCCGCGATGCCGTAATCGCATCGCGACGCCAACGTTGAGCTTGTTTTCTGCATCGCATTCGCATCAAAGGTGAGATTGCATGGCGTGTGTGTACTGTACAACAGAGATGAACTTTGTCCGACGATCACCGATGCCAGACTGAAATTACTGAATTTTGCTTGGGCGGCGTGACGGACGTGCCGGGCACGGCTGTTTTTGCTGCTGCTGCGAATGCTGCGTTGTGCTTGATCAAGAGAAGCCTTCTCGCGCAGGCGAGGCAGGGGCAGGCTAGGCCCTGCAACTTGGCGCACGCCCGCCTCGTGTCAGTGCCTGACGCGGAAGGCGGAAGTGGGCCGTGAGAGCCCGAGGTTGGCGGGCTGTTGAACGTGCAATTCTTTTGGAATGACGTTCTTTTTGAATTCCCACGAGGAGTCAGGGCGAGACAAAGGCGGTCCGAGCGTAAGTATTGTACCAGTGAGGAAGAGAGAAAGCCGATGGCGGACCTCGAGCGTGCTCGCCCTCGCGCCCCCACTCCACCGGACTCCGAAGACGGCTCCGCGGCTGACTGCTGCTGACCTGAAGGAGAATCGCTGACGCCAAGCACTTGTTCGCTTCCGCCCGCTCACCCCACGCCCACAGGCACGCCCCACACGCCCCGACCTCGCAGCATACCAGGGAAAGAAGGTCTTCCGTCTTGGACAATAATACAATATCTCAAGTACCACGAGAGGAGCAAGCGGCGAATGCTTTGAAGAGCCAAAACATGGCGCCTGCCCGCGCTTTGCGTCCTTGGCGGAGTTCGCCACACTGGGCATGTAATCCCGCGCTAAAGTAGTCCAATATGACTACTCTGGGCGCACGGCTGAGATGACGTTCGTCGTGATGTTGGATGGGACGGACAGACTTTGCTGCTTTGGCGTTGATCACGGTACATACATTAGGCCTTTCCTTGGTGTGTCATCTGACTCGGCGATACGACCGGCATGAAGACTTCAGTGACGCTTGCTAAGTGATCATCGAAAGGCAGTCATCACAGCATCGTAACGCACCGCACCGCACCGTGCGGCCACACCCAGTGCAAGGGCAGTAGCGACTTGCTCTGTTTGTGTTATGGCGCGTGCGACATACATACAGCGGGGCCCTGCGCGGCGGTGAGGGTGTGGTACGGAGGCTTTTTCCCGTTCTGTTGACATCAACAGAAAGCCCTGCATCAAGCATGCTCTTACTCAGATCTCGTCTGAGCAGTCCCCGCCACGCTCCTGAGGAGACAAGACGAGACAGGGCGGGGCGGGACGTGGCGCGCGAGCGGACAGTAAAAGGGACGTCGGAGAGGCGTTGAGACAGCGTCGGAACTAGTCAGAAGGGGGTTGTTGAATGCTGTGGTGGCTGTGGCTCAGGTCATCGCTTGGAAACAGGAGAAGATGAACGAAGAAAAAAAGCAGGTCACGGCATGCACGCCACATGACGCAGCAGGAGCAGGGCAAGGTAAGGTAAGGTAGGGAGTGAGATTCATGGCGCGCAGGCGCTCAGAGAAACATGGACGGAATTAAGCAAGCTCACAAGTGGTCTGTGTCTGGCTGCCAAGGCGCCAAGCCACTCACTCATATCCCATATGGATAGACTCTAGTGAAGAAGCTCCTCGCCTCGTAATATGTAAGTCGCTTCCCCGCAAGGGACCGTCCTGGCGAGGTCGTTGTAAGTAAGTACATACGGAACTATGTGCAGCGCCGTCTGCCCCCGACGACGACCACAATTTTGGGCGAGGGTCGCAGCCGCAACGACGCCAACCTCTTCCTTGCCCCCCGTTCCCCCCCCCCCCATATCGGGCTCGCCTCGGCTAGCCGTATAAATCCATCGCAGCGGCCAATTTAAGCCCTCGTGCTGAGCCGAAGCCGAGCACGGCCGGAATGATCGCTGAGCGCGGGCGCAAGCGTGGCCCACCGGAGGCTGGCGGCCAACATGGTCGGGGTGGTGGTGGTGGTGGTGCAACGCCCATTTCACGGCGCTGCCTGCAAGCGCAGCCGTGCAGAGGGTTGCTTGCAGTTGGGCGGACGCGCATTTCGTCTTCTCCTTCTTTCTCTGCGCGATCAAGCAAACAAGTCGCTGCGCTGCGCATTGCTGCTGTGCGTCGTCGTTTGGAACTGGCGGGTGGGGTGTGTGTCGCGAACATGACCGCATGACACTGCTCTAGTGCCTCTATCACATCCCTCTGGCCAGCTGCTGCACAGCGTGACGCGCAGCCTTGCCATTACGGCCTCGCTTCGACGCTTCCGACGGACGAGCGGACATCGGACGGACGGGCGGGCGGCCAATTACAGACGATATTGACAGTTGCACCTGCTGATCAGGCCAGCCGGTCCTTGACGTTGAGTTGGCCGCTTTTTGCCGGTGATGCGCGTCGTCCGTCCGGGCTTCCATTGCAGCATCAGGCCCCGGCTGAGCAGACATTCACGGGTGGGCTTCATCGAGTGTGTCATCCAGTGCGTCGCAGCCACGGCGCCGCCTCGTTACCAATTCTGGATGGATAAACTGAGCTCGCCTAGAGACAGAAAGTTTACCTGAGCGCCGAGCGCCGGCGGGCGGGGTCTTCTTTGAGGCCGCCTCTCTCGCTCGATCAGGATCAGCCTCGCGTCCAGTGGCCTGCTGCGCGCGCGCGCCAAGTAACGCCCGACGCAGCGGCGGCGCGCTTGGCCTCACCGGATGCTGCGAAAGCTTGCTCTGGCCTGCCTGCCCGGCCAGTCTCTTGCAGAAGTCGAACTCAAAGAGGGTTATTGTACTCGTGATTAGATTTGCCCCCACTTTCCACTAAGTAATTACAGTGCAGCCTGTGTCTCATGTCTCAGAAGGCGCACCGATGATGACGAGCATCAAGGTTCTGTCTTGCCTTTTTTTCGGTCTGCTCTCGCGTCGACGGCTGACGTGCTTGTTCCTCGTTTCTGTTCCTCGGTAAGCAAGCAAGCGCAAGCTGGGCGGCCGGGTGCGGACAGCCAGTCGCTCCAAGTACTTAGCGAGGGTTCGTTGGCCTGTCAGGCCCGCCGCCACAACCACCACAACCGCCCACAAGGTCCGACTCGGCTTGCAGCTGCAGCTGCGCCGGTAGGCATCAGAGCGGACCAATCCCAGCTGTCAAGGTCCACTCGTCCGCCCCCCATTTGCACTCCGCCCAAACTCAGAACTGTCCAGTCGCTTCCATTCGCCCAGCCACGAGCACGCCGCTCCTCCACGCCCGCTGCTCCTCAATGCCCGCTCCACTCCAAACAAGCCGCCCTTCCGCCCTTCCGCCCTTCCGCCCTTCCGCCCTTCCGCCCTTCCGCCCTTCCGCCCGCCTATTCTAGGACAAGTATTGCAGACAAGTGGGTGGGCGTCGTGTCGTTCGGTGCCTTCTTGTGCTTGCCTTGCCCTGCCTTGCCTTGCCCTGCCTTGCCTTGCCCTGCCCTGCCCTGCCCTTGCCTACCGTGTTGAGATATCCGTCGCGGCTCACGGCCCATCTCACCGGCACCGCTTCAACCCCACGCAGCCTGACTTCCCCGCCCCCCCCCCCCCCCCCCCCCCCCTCCCCCCCCCCCCCCCCCCCCCCTTTTTTTTTGCCCCTTTTTCAAAAATGGCCCGTTCCTGCCTTTTCTGGCCGGCCCGGGCCCCCAACAGAAACCACATGTCCGCTGCCTTTCCGGCCTTTCTTTCCCAGGACGGGCAGGGGGCGGGGTGGGGAGAGGGGTGGGGCTGAAGTAGGGTGTCGTGGGGGGGGGGTGCTGTAGTAATAAAA